>JAZGTH010000191.1:0-102904 GCA_036877525.1 Chromobotia macracanthus | reverse complement strand
AAAATATAACTATATTTAAGATTATACAAATATTTTATATAACCAAAAGGTTTATATAACCATTTGTAAAATTAAACAGTTCAATAAATTAAATAACATGAATATAAAATTAATAGGAAGGAATTAAAGAGTTCATAAATAGTTTATAAATGAGGTATATTTCTTTATAATCAACCTGGCAAAACGGGACAATATCTTTATATGAAGGAAAAATAAACTGGCCTAGGTCTGAGTATAACCATCTCTCACTGTTCAAGGATAAGAAATGGCTAGGTGAACATATTGATATTTTCCATTTACAGTAGAGACCTTGACAAAGCCATTAGATGGAGCCAGTATAGAAACAGGTTGAAGAAAGAGAACCAAGGTCATCCATTTAGCCTCAAATGGAAATTGTCTAGTTAAGGCAATGGCTGAAATAGCTTCAGTGAAGTTTGCTAAAAGTGAGTGAATGATGAGACTGCAAAATGGATATTAGAACTGTTGCCATTCAAAAATGCTTTATGATATCATTACCGTAATTGATTTAAGTCACATTAAAGTGAATCCTGATCAATTACAAAGTAAATGGTTATGATATTGCTTTGATAAAACTGAGTATGATGATAACGATGGTGTAATTACAGAATCCAAAATCACGATCTGTATGCTAAGGTGTTGTGGGTGGCTGCCAGGGTGGTCCTGTGCAATTGCTGCAGGGTGTTCTGAGCAGTTGTTAGTGCATTGCTATGTGGTTGCTAGGGTGTTCTGAGCAGATGTGCAATATTGTTGTACAGATAACATACTCCAAAGTTGGCATTTCAAACAAGGCACAGTCCACAAATTCTTTACTACATTATTGTCAAAATTGATGCCTGCCAACCCTAAATAGCCACTGTTGCAGACAGCCACAGAAACGAGCATGTCACGCTTCACTCATGCGAGTTGAGCTTTACCCACAAGACTTTGAGGAAACAATCAGAAATAGGCACGTCTCCTGAAGGAGATGTTTTTGGCACAATCAGCAGTGCGTCAACACAGGGAAAGAACAATGTAATCATCTGTGTTCAATCAAATGAGAGCAACGAACAGGAACGCCAAGTGAAGATGAGGTTTTGGGAGACAGGATGAAAATAATGAAATTAGAATTAGTAAAACCAAGTGACAGTACGTGCCTCACCACCAAAACACAGGTCACAGAAATAATTGTAGAAGACGTATTTCATTTAATCACAGAGTGAATCCCAGGGTAATTCCTAATTTGCATCCATGCTCTATACCAGCATGTCAGGATGAGATTAATGCAAGAAATTGTGAAATGACATGCCTCAGTGCATTCTGGGTAATTGGGCCAATATGTTGTCAAACCACAGAAATTTTTTTACATGTAAAGAGGAAAATCTCCACCTCTTCCTCTAGCCTATATTTATTGCTTATTCTCTATCTTGGTGTTTTCCTGCTGTTGTGTGTGACGCTGCCTTGTGGGAAATCAATACCTATCTACATCACAGTCTTTCTGAATGTAGCCAGCATCCATCTTATATCATCATTTCAGAAATTTTAATGATGCCACAAATCAACATAATGGCCGACCCATGTTTATGAGGTTAATAGTGAAGTTGGAAACAAATTCAAACACTAAACAAAGTGCCCTACTGTTTGTGCAAAATGCATTCAGTCTCAATTTAAAACTAATTTATTATGTTGATCAATCTATACCGGCTGGCAGCTTTGCTGTGATCAATAACTACATTTCAAAAGTTTCAAAACAAAACAAACACAATGAGCACATCAGTGAAAATGCACAACTCGTTTTACATCTTTACATCTGAGAAGTTTACAAACAAAATAAACAAAACAATGCATGTTATAAATGAAACAAAATTTAAATAATCAAAAAGAATACAAAATCAAGTGTAGAAATGTTTTTCTTAACTGGCATAAAAAGATTTATTCCCTGTTTTCTATGCGCCCTCTGGTGGTCTGTAGTGGAGCTGCACACTTGGTAATTTTGTGACATTACCTAAACAGTAAAAGAAAAGGTTTGTTTTTTTAACCAACCTTTGAGTGTTTTTTTCAAATGTGAGAGAAGCCCTCCAAGCCGCTGAAGATCAAAGTAATCCACCTTTCCATTGTAAAACATCTGAGGGGGCACATAGGCATCTGACAGACACACAAAAAAGCTTGAAAAGATTGTTGCCCATAGTAGGTATGAAGTCATAGTGTGAAGGGCAAATTCATTTATAATGCAGTCAATGATAATGGAGTCTACATCTGTGGCCAAATAGTAACACACCCAAGAATGTTACTTCATTTCTAAAAGCTTTATGACATCCTTATTAATGTTTATTAATGGCCAGTGTATTCCACCAGTCAATATAAATCAGCTAAATACAAAGTTGAACTTAAGATCAGTTTTAATGCACTTGTTATTTTCCGTTTTTTTGTGTCTGTGTTCCAAAATCTAGATCGGTGTTTCACAACCAGAGGGCCGGGGTGCAATGGGGGCATCAACAAACTTCAAAAAGTGACTTAAAATTATTTAAAATTAGTAAATAACAATAAAACAATAAATGAGCTAAAACAACTAAAAATACATATCTTATTTATATAACAAATATACGTGTTTTTAGTTATGCCAAGCTCAGGAATATCTTATTGGGTAAAAACTGTGTGTTGGGGGCCTTCAAATATTGTTGTGGACAATGGGGGGCCTTGAAGTAAAAAAAGCTGAGATCCATTGATCTAGTGAGCTGCATCACTGCCTACCTATAACTAGTATGGAAGCACCCTAACTAAAATTAAGCTTCATATATGACTAATATGGAACATTCTACACAGGCAGCAACACTGGTCAGTCCTCAGAAATATCATGTAACAGACCTGCTGTGTGTATTCTCTACCTTCACTGCTGATGGATCCAGGACTTTTTCTCCTGCCGTCATCCCAGTAGCTCCTAATGGCCATAATCAAACGGTGTAAAAAACACACCATGTATTCAGGAGGACATAAAACTGTGGGATTCTGAAAAAACAAATACATACAAATGTGACTGATTTTAATCTGTAAGCAGGAGGCAAATACCACACCAGCCAAAGAAAATCCTCATTAATGACATAAAGCCGTATCAATCCAATCAAAGACAATCATGAAAAAACTGCCATAATCATTGCATAGTCATTTACATGACACACACAAAAGTAGAGGACTTAAGGATTGGTGCATGTTAAGTTTCCTCAGCTTGATGATCTTGTATATCACATCACTTTAATTAAAAATAAGAGGGTCCAAGAAGAAGGTCAAATTGGTTGTCAATGTCGAAATGACATCTTGAACTATTCACAAGGAGCATCCTGAGACTGTAACATTTCTCCAACTCATGTTAAACAAGTCCTTTTTCTCTTTCTGCCAAGACTTTTTTCTGTTCTTACTTCTAACATTCATGTTCATTGTTTTTAATGTGTATATTTATAGCTTTCTTGCAACCCCATACAATCCCTCTTCAACTCTATGCATTAGGGAGTGAAAGCAGAACATATGTTTTATTGAAGTTAAAAGTGCAGGTCATGTAAAAGGGCCTTAAAAAACCAAAAGAACCAAAAATCAACATGTTCTTCATACCCCTCGGTTGCTGGTGTTCTCTTGAAGGAACTTGCGGAATTTGTTAAGGAAAATGTATCGGGACGCTTCCCCCTGTGAAGCGAGAAATTTGAAAACTTTGAAAAAAAAAAAACATTCACACCATATGCACTTTTTTTCAAATATCTGATTGCCCTTAATATTGCTTTGTAGCACTAGTTACATACTAGACACAAAATACTTATTTCATTTTTGACAATGAACCAGAGCAAACATTTACTTAAAACTGGCAAAACTGTCCATGCAAAACTACAGTCACAATTAAATATGTTCAATAGGCCCACACACTTGCAATGTGTTGCCCCAGCCATTCATCTGCATTTACTCTACTTGTATGAATGTACTGTATCTGGCTTAAGAAAGCACATTACCATAGTAATTACTATAAAGTCTAATGCACTGTTCATCACAGTATATTAAGATGAAGGGAATGACACTTCAAGTTTAAAGTGCTTTGAGAACAAAGTGACCAGACACAGATGTGTGGAGAGCAGACGTGTGGAAAACACATCAACGTACCGTTCCTTTGTCCTTGTTGTTTAACATCAGTCTGAGGATCTGAACCTGCAACTCCTCCACAACTACACACACAAACAAACACACATATGTTAAATTTCTACGCTTTGTGGGCACTTTCTATAGACATAATGACTTTTATACTGTACAAACTGAATATTCTACCCCCTAACCCTCACCCTACCCCTAAACCTAACCCTCACAGAAACCTTTTTGCATTTGTACATTTTCAAAAAAAGCATAATTTAGTATGTTTAATAATCAATTTCCTTCTTGGGAACCGCTAACTGTGCCCCACAATGTAGGTGTGTGTGACTTACCAATGGTAGAATAACAAGACCACACAAACACACATTATGTTTCTTTAGATTTCTTTCTTTCTTAGGTATGTTTAACAATCAACTACTAGATGGTCCACTAGATGGTCCCCACAATGTAGGTGTGTGACTTCTACCATCCATGTGGGGACATTTGGTCCCCCAGTGATAGAAAAACAAGAACACATACGGGTTCAGCTGAGGGTCACAGTGCTAGGCAGGCTGTATTTGATGTGATGTGTGTGGGAGCGTGTGTGATATACCCTCGATCCTTTTCTTCAGCCTGTGACAGCCTCTCTCGTATGCCCTGCGTCTCAGCCTCTCCTCAGCTGTCTCTTCATGTGTATCTTTCTCGTCTTTACCCTGGGAGAAATAGGGGAGAGTATTTCATCTATAATTTACATGAGAGGTCAGTTTCCACTTAACACTATACCTAACTGTGATTATACCACGGTTATTAAAGAAATCACACTAACAGTCTTAAAAATAACAGCACTACTTTAATAATACGTAAATCGTTTTGCATCAGAAGTTAGATTCTAAATTAACTTTTGTTTGTGTCCTGCTAACATAGTTTCAGATGATTTGATATAGTGTTACACAAGTCTTGAGTCTGTAGATTTAACATTGTGACATGTCGCTCACCTCTTTGTCGAAGCGTGTTGGCCACCAGGTGGTTGGGATCAGTTCCTCTAGCCCCGCCTCCTTCACCCTCAGAGGGGTCTTGATATAAAAGAAGACCACAGACCGCAGAACGTCGAATGTGGCACTGTTAAGGACCAAGGTTCGTAAAATTCTATAAAGTAAATACAAGATTATTTATGCATTCCATACTGGTGTGCATGAATAACTGTGTTATGCTATACTGTGAATGCAAACACAGCACTTCTGTGCACTAACACTGTCTTTCAGCCATGACCGTATTCACAATACAGCACAGCTGAAGATAAAGTCTCCCTTATTTCCTGTCTCTCCTTCACTATCTGATCCCAACAAAGGCAAAAATGCTCCAAAATATCTTTTAAAAATGCATAATGAAGTAAAGAGGATATAGAACGTTGCTGAGCAGGTATTTTCTGGACTTCTCATGACGGAGAATTGCTGTGGTCAGACGCAGGTAATGAATCTGCAGAATATATGAACGAAAACATTTTTATATCACATTATAGTGTCTTACTGTAACCTCAAACATTTCACATTATATTAGTGTTGAACATACGTTAAATAGTGATGCGATATTCATTTGGATCTCGTAACATTTTGACAATTTACTTTTGAACTGTGCACATCAAACACACTCATGAAACATTACAGCATGTTTGAAACAGAGTTACTAAGTCTGTTTATTTTAACAAGACGTTTGTTTAAAGTGAGGCCATACACAGCTTGTTTCCTTGATGATAATTGCTGCGGATTTCCATAGGCCAAGTGGACGTCAACACTTCTGCTTTTGATAAGACACAACAGCAGAGCGCACACTTTGAAGCAGGATTTCCCAGCATGCTCCTTCAGGCTATGAGCCAGAGCAGTGTTTCTTAACCCTGTCCTGAAGCTCTTCCTTAAGTCTCTTACATATGAGGTGGGATTTGCCAAGTCTGCCATCAAAATCAGTTTTATTTAAGATTTCAGTATAAACTAACATTTCCAATAAATCTAGATTATCTTAACTACACAATCTACTTTTATTACTCCATATTCATACTTATACAATTGGGTCATTTGTGTCTATGTCTATTTATTCTAATAAATTCGCAAATCAACTGTATTGAAAAAGAATACAATGTAGATAAAACAGATCAAACTGTGTACGGTTTGAACCTACAACCTTTCAGTTAACAGCACATTAACCACTCATTAATGTGTGTATGCTGCAGAAAGACGCTGCAGAAAGAACAGCTGAGGAGTTTGTCACCTGAAAGCCCAGATCAGGAATGATGGGAGAGAATCGATACGCTCTCAGCAGTGACATCATCAGCTGCTTCAAACACTCGCTCACCTCATAGTCCTACAAGAAAACACAAATAAGCTCTTACACCTCATTCAAGTTTCTACATATTCAAACCTGGCAAACGTATTGCAAGAACCAATAGCATTTTGCATTGCTGATGTTACACCTGTCACAGTGTGTACACAGTGTCCTACACCTGATTTTCAGCGAATAACAACTGTGAACTGTTCTTTTCATTCAAACTTTTTGATGTAATGTTCCCAAATGGTAAAATCTAATATATATAGACAAGCAGATCACTCAGTGACTGATGGTCTTCAGAAAAGCAGATGTCTTTCAATAATTGAGGGACTTTAAACTGCGTTTGAGTTATCTCTTTACCTCCATAAGTAGCCAGAAAACATCCAGTAGTTGTTGTATGAGTGGATGTTCATCTACAGATCCTCCGCCTTCCAGTATACTCAACAGGAAGTTCATCAACACATCTTCCACCAAATAAACTTTACACTACCAAACAAACACATTACCAATAAATAAAGCAGTGTATAAAAGAACAACAGTGACTGTACTTAAATCATAGACCTAGAAATATAAAGCCCTTTATATCACTTAAACAAGCACTGTGTTTACCATGAGAGGTGCAAAATGGTTAAATATATGTGCAAGGGTCACCAGGACTGTTGGATCACCCAGAAGCAGCCAGGAGCCAATGTCTCTCTCAATAATCTTTTCCTGATAAAAGACATTAACATAACAACATTTTTTCTCATAGTTTTTAAAACCAAACACGCATCATAATTTAACAAGGACACTAGCTTCTATCACAAAGCAATACAATGACTGAAAGGTTAGTGAGCTTAAGTTCTCTGCTGGTACCTGTGTGTCAATGGATGTGGACAAAAGAGTTTTGATGTATCCCAGAAGTCTGTTGGCTTTGATGAGTTCAGCAGTTGGTGGACTTTGTAGAGGAAGGTAACCTTCCACAGGGTACGTGAGCAACAGATAGTTAAGTAAATTCTCTTTTTTTTTTTACAGTATTTTTACAGTTTTTTACAGGTTATGTTTGGTTACAGATCTGCTTAAAAATGTTTTTTAAATGAACTGGTAATACATGAAAAAAAAGAAAAGATGTGAAGAATATATTAAGATCAATTAATTATGAATATGTAAGTAAATTAAGATTCAAATGTACGTTGGTGCTATTTTATATGCTATATAAATGCATACACAGAAAACATATGAAATTATTTATATAAAAAACAAAAATGGCAAATAAACGACAGATTATAAGATTCAGTGTATAAATCAATAAATGAGGATATCTGAGTGGACGGCTGCCGAAGTTAAAAGCTACAGACTCTTTGAATGATAGACTAATGGCAGGAAAATAAGTGATGCTGGGCCCCATCTTAATGTTACTGAATGCAACACCCAAAGACTGTCCGTTTCTAAAGAGAAACCAAAGTATTGACATTAAAAACAGCACAGAGATGATTTCATTACTGGATGCTAATTATAACTCTAATGCAATTAGTAAGTCTTTCATAAATGATTAAACTAAAGCATAAAGCATAATACAATTATACTTACAGACAAAATGTAATCGTTCCTTCATCCAGATCGATCAGACAGCTTACAATATCCCCAGCAGCCCAAGACTAAACAGAAACAAAAGACAACATAAATCAATAAGCCACTAAAGGCAATGCGTTACAGTCATTTTAATATGGGTAAGAGAGACTATAAGGTACAAAATCCTTTCATCATGGTTAACTCTATGTAATGTGCAAACTCTTATTGGTTTATTGCTTTCATAATACTGCGATAAAAGCAGTATAACTCCTCCAATGTTCAACATCAAATTAAATGTAATCAACGGCTAATTTAGTGCAATAGTCTATATGTCAAGTAAAATGGTAATTTAAAATTAAAAATGTGCATTCATTAAAATTCATAAGAGTCTCATCCAATCAGAATTGAGTCTGAATGTCATAGGACATACTATGTCAAAACTCACAGGGACAAACCTGGCATGACCCATCAACTGAATTTTAAAGTGTTTCACCTTGCCGTAGTTGGTGGTTGTCACATTCCATTTGCGAACTCTGTTTCCATCGTAGGCATACGAGTCTGGTGTGTCCCCAACCCCTTCCTGAGGACAATGAGATCGAAACAGTTTTCATCAGAACATTTTATCACATAAAAGTTACCTAGTGTTATTGGAACACAGAGATTTGAAAACAATTTCACAGATGGATTAATTTTAACCCAAGTTTTTAAGCACATTTCTGACAGTTCAGAAAACAATCACAATGTCATCCAGACTAATCTGTTATTGTGTGGCTTGGAGCTTGTATACCTCTAAACTGAAAACTGTCCTCTAAACAGTTTCAGGTTTAAACACTGAAGGAGGCCTTTACCTCTTGGTTGAACCTGCAGTTTAATGTGCACCAGCCAATCTGCATTAGTCCTTGAGATGAGATCAGAACTTCATAGATCCATTTCCCTAAAATCAATTAAAAAACAAAGCCATATCAATAAAATGTGTTTTATTATGAATATGACACTATGTTCTTTATACACTGTACGGACAAAAGAGAACAGGCCTGCCTAACCTAGCCTGGTTTTGCCTAGGATTCTCTACTAAAACTTTTGGGTGTTTTAGTTCCTCGCCAGTTGCCAACCCGAACTGAACTGAATGTGTGTAATAACAGAAATCATTGTGAAATCATTCACAATTTGGTGTAATGTTTGCTTGATATAACCCTTTAAAGCACTGTACAGTACACGGAACAGTACAGTGATCAGATGAAAATAAGATTTAGGAAAAATTCCTTTTAACAGAATATATGTTAAGGGAAAGGGTCAAGAGGCAGGATTTATTGCTTTCATCTTATTATTGAGTTAAATTGAGAGCCCTCAGATGCAATAAGAACAATCTTATTCATATGCTGTGCTGCTTACAATAATCATTTAAAAAGAGTACCATGGAATTACCATGGCACAACCCCAAAAAGTTAATACAAATGAATACATTGGTACAATAGTGAAATGTTACCTTTGAAAACACATGTGGTGGCTCTGATGGAACTGAAGTTGCTGTGGCCGATAACCTTGAATACGCAAACAAAAAGAAAGCAAAACTAAACAAATATATTAAACAAAAAAAACTCACTGAGAGCTCAAGCTTAAACTCAACATTAAATCAAAGATTCTGTTAATTTATAAGTGACTGATCTTATTGTGAATAATTCATCAGCACGTTACTAAAAAAAAAGTTTGTCTTTGTAATCCGTCATCAAAATAATCTCTCCACGTCCTAGAAGACAGAGTACTTTGTTTCTGTTACTTTAAATATGAATAGCTAGTTAATCAACTAAACATCTATTAATGTTTTGTCTTCAGTAGAAGTGCAACAATTTGTGCAATCTGATAAAAAAATATTGAACTGTTTTAGTTTGACAAACTCTCACCCCCAAGAGGTCATCGTCAACAAATAACAGCCCCTCAAAGCCACTGCTGTGATCCAGAACCACAGTCGACGGTCCGAGACAGCCTTCCACCTGATCTGCACAGAACACACACAGACACTCACAGCTATAAACCACTGCAGGTCTCTGCAAGACAAAACTTACAGCAAGTCAAGCAGCAATAGATCAAGGCTAATCCTAGATAAATTTCTCCTAATAAATGTTTCTCAGTCGTACAATCTGTTAGAAGACATGCATGTCGTGGAGGACATCTTCTTGAGTTGATGTGTGTTTTGTTGATGTTGCAGTTCCTAATATTTTATTAGTTTTACTGGCCAACATGTAAAAGTGTTTAATTTATAATATTCAATATTAATACATTTTCAGGTAAATATGCAATAATATGCAATAATATCAATGTCCTTCAAAACAGATTTATAGCAAAAGTCATAGTTTAAATTGCTCAGTATAAAAGTGAGTGCTGTAGTCCTGGACTGAGTTCTAATTGGTCACAGCCTTGACACAAAACACTGCTAAATACTGCATATATCACTGCACAGCAACCACAGAGACCAACCATTTACCTTAGTTTACATATCAGAGACTTTATCTTCTAATGGAAAGATGGCACTTATGTGATTTAAAATTCTAATTGTGTAGTAAATGTTGCATAAAAGCAATAGGGCACCTACTGTAAGTCAGGGCTGTATTGTCTGCTGTGCTGCACCAAACAACAATCTTTAGCTCTAAATACATTTACAATGGATTGCACTCTTGTGATTGCATAAGCCTCGTTGCTTAAACATACATTAAAATTTAAGTCCAGTACCAGATCACAGTGTTCATCTTCAGACTGCTGTAAAGTCTGATGTAGTTGTGATTGATTTGCATAGATATCTGACCTCGTTCTTCCTCTGGGAGATCTTCAGACAGGAGTTTCTCCAGATGAGCTCCAAGATCCTGGAACGTCAGAGGTTTCCTACAGGGAAGAGCAGTGACACAAGACGGGTTTATCTAACATAACCTCAGCCTGACCTGAGCATGACATGAGTTCACATGTCAAAACATCATAAGGTTCAAACACTGGCTGAGATGAAGGAAGCATGTAGCACAAGGAATATTCATGCATACCTAGACTTTTGAGTACATGCATAATGTCTGGTCTAGTAGAAAGAATATTACCATATTTAATGTCATAATGGTTTTCAAATTTACTGTACAAGTTAAATAATAAATCTTTTTTCTGCATTACAAGATTTTGAGATTAAATGGTTTACCAACGATGCATAAATAAGCAACACGTAGGGTAGATTATGTAGAAAGGGGAGATGGGTTTTGTTATATTTTTTAATCCATTCATGGAATGGTAAGTATTACGTAAAGAACTACATCTGTTGCTTAGTGATGGACGAAACACACAGAAGAGAAGAAGCAAAGTTAAAGAAGAGTATCTTTCCATCCATTTTATCTTGATTCTATTTTTTTAATGAACTAGGTGGTGTAAAATAAAGTATTACCTATAAGGTTTTTGTAAATCAGTTAATACAAATATTTATCCCTCAAAAGGAACATCAAAACAAAACTTTTTTCCTGAGAGATTCACATAAGGCATCAGTACAGCTCTGCACCATGTGCTGTGTCAACACAGCACCTGAAGGGACACAAGTGTGTTTTAGTATGTAAACACTGAAGTGCTCACACGCCGTCTTCATCAGTCTGTGAATGTCAGCTTTCTCTCATCTCACATCATCCTCTATGTCGAGATCCACACCAGTAATCTGACACTGGCTGGGAATGAGCGGGATGGTGGCTGCTGGATACCTCCAACATGACACAGGACACCAGCAACCTACATTCAACCAACTCCTGAACAAACCACTAATGAATCCGACTCCATTTCTTCATGAAATGACGCGTGTCTAAATATATATTACTGTAACAGCCAAGTAAACCTTGAGTATATGTGACAAAGCAAACATGGGACAGCATAACATTATAACTCATTTTAATATATAACAGCTGTCAGACAGTGTCCTAACCAGACATGATGCAAAATGTTCCAGCCAATCATAAATTAATTGATGTTTAATATCAAAACAATCGATTTGTTTAGCGAACATCCTAGCGATGCCCCAGGCAGCTTCTTTCTAGGTATAAAAGTACAGCTTCTATTTGTTTGCATAGTAAAAACCAAAATCTTCATAACTATGTCAAAATTGAATTTTATATCTAAACAAGGACAAATACATTTTAAACAAACTGAGCACTAGCCATAAAACATTACTGTATAGTATGCCAATTACATGTAATCCACTGGTGAAGTGTCCTTTTATGCAACCAGCTTTTTCTCCAAAATGGGGGGGGGTGCAAAATTTCAATTTTCAAAAAGGCAAATACATAAATTCACTAATCATTTATCGTAGTCATGGCCAATCGATAAACCTAGAGATGACCTTCATTATGATTTTAACACTTCATCACATTTGTAACTGATTAGGAAACAGTGTTAATGTGTATAGCATGCACATTTCCGAAACACCACATGATGTTTTTGACAGGTTAAAGCAATTATGCTTATCGGGTGAAGCAAAAGCAAGAAAAATTAAAAGCTCAGATTGCACCTGTACGCTGCTGACGCTGGTCTCTGCTTATTGGATGCAGGAAACACATGATGCAAATAGTCACTCAACAACTTGTCTTTAACAATACCTGAAAAATATCAACCATATACATGAACTCAAAGTATATGGAAGTACAGTGAACTCATAGGTTAGGATATATACATGAGTGTACTGTACCTGTAGCTTTGGGTTTGTCTGTTTCGGATGTCAGGCGGTAGGTGCGTCGGGACAGGGCAGTGCCACCCTTTGAACTCATACTGCTGATGGACAGGTCACCAATCTGAGACACACAGAAAGCAAATTATACAAGTTACTGTACAGTGCACACAGTGTGAATCAATGCCTTACAGTCAACCATTTAAAAAAGTTATGTCAAATAAATCAAGCTGGAAGAATGCTGCTAAATATTACATATTATTATATAAGAATATCTAATTACTTTTATTATACTTTAAACATAGCTACATAGGGTGGGCTCTTTCGACAGTAAGCACCCACCCAGAACAATGAGCTTGAACACCCTAGCAACACCATAGTTAACAACCACGCAGAACACACTGGCATTGTGGTGTTTTGTTTTGCAATGTTTACAAACATTTTGTTTCATGTTTATTAAATGTTATATATTTATTAAAATAACTATAACAGCTATTTGTTGAGAATGGCCAGTATAATGGATATCTACGCTTGTTTATTTTAATATGTCACATCATCATTACATTAATGTCTATTCATTTAATTTAGTTATTTAGAAATCAAACCATTGGTTTGGTTGTCACAACGGAGGTGTTGTCATTGCCCAGAAAAAGTGCTTAATTATGGCATGAAGCAAGATTTTTTGATTCACTATGGCCCTGAATGATTTCTATATTTATACACTATATTTATATACCATAAGTACCACCAGGGTACTACAAAGAGTGCCATTTTTCAACCATGGAATATTAACATGGTACTATCATGCTATCATGTTTATAATGCATTGTATTGCTATGTATGGTAGTATGTTACTGTTTTGGTACTTCAGATCACAATTTGTCCTAATAACAAAGTACAAAAAAAACCAATTATTTTGACAGCAGTCTTAAACCACAATCAAGCTCCAAAGCACCTGCAGTTTGCATGCTGTTGTCTTGGCAAACATATATAAATACACATAAACAGTATATATAAACATACAGAAACAGTAGCACAAAATGAATACACACTGTAGAAAACATTATGCTAATAATTAAACATTATGATATGATTAAAATCATATATAGGTTTACAGTTCCTACAAATAACGTTTAAGGACTGTCAGGGCTCTTTAATTCCCCACATGCATCATACACAATATTGAACGTGTATTACCTCCCGTGTTGAATTCATATGACAGCTAGAATTGCTGTGATCATCTATAAAATACAATGTATACAAATAAAGCGACATTACCGAGAGCTGTTTCTTTAATCTCCTGCAGTCTTCACGGATTTGGTGTGTTGTTTAATTATGATCTGCAGATTATGTGTTTGGACTCTCCCGTTTAAATGTGTCTACAGTCACTGCCTCCAACCATAGAAATAGAATAAGTAGATAGAGCTGTTCTACCATTAACTTACAGTGACAAAATGGGCGGTGCTTGGTGTGCCAAAAGTTGTTTAATACGTCAACTCGGCTTTTTAAAATGACTTGTTTTAACCCTTCAGTTTGTTTCTTCAATTAAGTAGCTTCATACGTTCATTTATGTCTTTATTTGGGTATAAATGATTGTCCTGACGTTTGTTTAAAGAGAGAGAGAGAGAGAGAGAGAGAGAGAGAGAGAGAGAGGGGCGCGTGCACACGACGTTGTCATGTGATACCTGTTACTTTTCGCAGCGATTGTCAGAACGGACTAATCACCACTAATCGTGATTAAAAATTCGACTAGTTTATTTGTTTAAGTTGAAATTGCATGAGCGAATTTACGTTTGTATGCCACGTTTCATTAATTAAATATATATATATATATATATATATATATATATATATATATATATATATATATATATATATATATATATATATATATATATATATATATATATTATATATATATATATATATATAGGTTATACTTTTGTAATTCACAAATATCTCAAATACGACCAGAAAGTCACGACACGTAAATGCGGCGTAACAGACGAGTCTGCTTTCCGAGCCATCAGGTGCCCCTGCAGGAAAAAAGCGTCTGTCCGATAAAGCATTTTTAATAAAAAGTTTTACTGCTCAATGCGTTTAACACTTGCGATTTACCGCTATGGGACGTCGTCTGGGACAAAACGCATTAAGGCGAATCATTAAATCATTAAACCATTGAGCGGCCATAAAGTGTTCGTTAATAACTATACTTATGTGTATACTTATGTGGGACTTCTTGCAGGAAGCGCTAGATGGCTTACAAAATCAGAATCCGTCTGTCTTGTCTTGATGATAATTCGTGTATAAATGACCCAGAGAAACGTTAACAGACATACACATGCACTGTAGTTACAATAAATAATTATTGTTTATAAAGCTCCGCCCATTTCATTGCAAAACTACTGCATATTTTATGATTATGGTGTTGATTATGGTGTTGTGTGTTGTTCTCAATCCAACAGTGTTTAAGGTCACAAAATTCCCTACAAAATACCCATAAGTTAACAAAATCTGAATTTGGGGACACCCTTTGATGACAAAAAAGGGATGACAAAAAATTTACCATGGTAACCATGCCTTCAATCAAAATAACAGTTACTAGGTTATTGTTTTTAGTATAGTCATAATCAGATAATATATGACCCCCTTTAGATTAATCTGAATCTATCCATTTTTTGGCATGGGATAATCAAATTTGTGTAGATGGATAACAATGGATAACAACACTGTTATACTTCGTTATAAAAACACTTTAATTTGTAAACATATAAAACAACATTCACATCTATTTATGAACAAATTTACGTACAATTTATGAATTATATACATTTAACAATTGAGAATGTCAAATAGATTGAACCAGACAAATCCCCTCAGTGTGGATCAGCCTTTATGAAGGCTCTCCTTCTGGAAACCTCTTCTTCTCCATATTTTGACTGAAGCTGCTCAAGCTCAAATGGATCAGCCAGCAAGAGGATCTCATCATCCAGAGATGTCCAGAGAGGCCCGTGTGTCTCACAGTCGTATCCCTCAAGTAGATACACTTGAGCTTTGGTGAGATCACCACTGGCTTTCAGCAGCGCTTTGGTCACCTCAATCAGGTCTTTCTTGGTTTCATTCATCAAGTTCGTGACTTGCTGCTTGATGTCTACCAAGTTACTTGAGAGTGTTTCTGCTGGAGTTGGCTGGCTGTAGTCTTCTTCCTGTGACTCAGAGTCAAAGATGAATTCATGGGCATGGGAAGTTACAGGGACAGCTGTGCCACTGGGCCCTGGACGTTCATCCTCAGGTATCTGTATTGCACCATTGGAAAGGGCTTCCGATGCACCCTGCTGGGCATCATCATGGTCCTGAGCCTGGCTTTCTGCTTCTCTTTCAACTACAGCAGGTGCAGCTGAACTTTCATTTGCGTTTGAGGGCTTCATGAATGGTGCTTCACTTGGACCCTCATCCTCTTCACTTTCATCATCTATCTGTAGAAATACAACTATCAAAGGTCACTACATATAATTAATCAATAATCGGTTTGTACACATATATACATATATATATATAAATGTTAAAGTTACTTGTGGAGTTATTTTCTTAACATGGATGACAAGTTCAAATTCTAAGCAACTGGTGTAAGAACAAACTACAAATGCTCCAGCATCTTCTGCACCCACACACACAAAATTGCCATTTTCTTTCTGTTTATGAACATGCAACTTCTACAAATCTTTATGTTTAATAAACAAGTTAAAAGCACTTGTTTTTAATAACATAAATTTAACATTGTTTTTTGATCTTACCACATCAGAATCCTCAAATTCTCTAGCAGCTCTTGCTAGAATGCCAAGTTTCTTAGAAGCTGGTGTGGAGGTTTTACAGGTTGTTTGTCTGGTTTCATTTAAGAATGAGGAATGTTTGTTTGATTCTAAAAACAAAAAAAAAATTAAAAACAGAGACGGTTTACAGGTTGTTGAGGGACAACATGATACATTTCTGCAATCAAATTCTTTCTGACAACATGATTTATTTGTACATATCTGGGTTTTGAATTTACAAGACAATGAAACTTAATCTCGAAACTGTGTGAGCCAAATAATCACTTTCTGGAGAAGGAATGTACTTGTGTATATTTTTAAGTTTTAGTATTGTGACTGGTATTAATTATTTAAGAGAAATATTACCATCTGAAATGTCTTGTCCATCTAAGTCATCATCTAATCTGGGTCTTTTGGACATTTCAGGACTCTCTGTGATTGGCTGAGATTGTTCTTCTTCATTCATTGTTTCCTGTTGTTGGATCTGCTGACCAGCCTCACTGGAGCCATGTGGCGGTTCTTCTGCTGCTTCTGCACCATCTGGAGAACTGGCCCTCTCAGGAGAAGGCAGAGGGTTGATCCTAACAGTTGGACATAGACTTTTCTCAGTCATGACTTCTGTTCCAGCTGAATCCGAGACGACAGAAGACCTCCGAGGTGATTTTTGTGTAGAACTGGGCTTTGATGAGGTCTGAGGAACATTCTCCTTAGACAAGGAACTGTCTAAAAAGGAAAGGGGTTTTCTTTTAGAGGCTGTGCCTGAACATTTCTCTGGGCTTTTATCTGTAATCTTATACTGAAGGTGCTTTAGAAACCGATCTTTCATGGACTGCCAGCTGTGGACAGTGACACGCTGTTTCTCCATTTCTTTCCAAACCCGGTTGCCTTTCGCTTCATTTCGCCGCTTTTCCATAAATTTTAATATGGCAGCATCATCTTCTTGTGAATAACCCAACCGTCCATTTCCCTGGTGTCGAGAAGCCATCCTTGTCTGGACTGAAGGTCCAATACTAACTGTGTATCCAGTTATATCCAGCTGTTGCTTCTGCTCTACACAGTCTCTGATGTACTGAGTGGAGATATAGGTTTGTCCAGTGCTCATCATGGAACTATTTACATCCTTGGGGTCAACTAATAAAATGGCACCAGGCTCTTGATTCCGACACAAAGTACCACCTCCATTTATTATAAGTGGGTGAAGCTGCATTTTGGTAGGGCCAGGTCTTACATAGAATCGCATTGATTGTCCACTTGGGTCCAGGAATAAGACAGGAGGTATGTCATGGACCTCCTCCTTGCACGTCTTTGACATTTTAGGAATTACCTGGAAGAAAATATTAAAATGAATTATTTTCATATTGAAGTTAATGACAGCATGAAACCATGCTTGCATGTAGTGCACATGTTCGTGTAAAACCTGATGATTGTTCATGGTTGGTTTCAATAGAAACAAGTACCTTTAATCTTTGTAAATGATAAGTTACCATTTTAATGTCACAACATTTGCCAACATTTTATTTGTGACCAAAAAATAATGAAGAATGTTAAATATTTACTTAACAACGTAACGTTTTGTATTTCTTTGTAAATGTTTCACACTGTGTTTACACAGTGGAGTCCCAACTTCAAAACACCACCGAATTTCTTAAAATAACTTTCAATTTCATTAAAAAGCACAGGTTAAGACTTTAAACAAGCTAGTACATATATTTAACAAATAAAATGAAGGTAGTAATCTATCGCTAATAAAACTATAGTTTAACTAGGATTCAAAACTACGGTGGATTAAACCTTTATTACACAAGGTTTTCTTGCAGTGCTCTTTAAAAGCAGACAACGCCAATGCATGTTATTAGAAAAACTCGTACGAACTGTCTGCTGAATATAAACACACGACTCACTGAGAAAATAAAACATAAATGAATCAAATGGTAAAGTTACGAAGTATTTCAGCAGCACGACGAGTGAAACGAGAAGTAATGACAGACTACAGGAAAGAAACAAGTGAAAATACTTCAAAATAAAAGTACTGGGTTTAGTGTTTGTATTGTGAAGGTCAACACGTAACGATGCCGAACGGGGAGACTTTAATTTTGAAAGTAACCAAGTTTGGGCGGGAAAAAGTAGTCACTTCCGGTTGGTTAGGGAAACGTTATATTAACAAAAAAGTAATAATAGTGTACTGAGTATTTCTTACGTATTATGAATATATATATATATGTGTGTGTGTGTGTGTGTAAGCATGTATATAATTTATTTGTTAAATGTATTTATTTTTATTGTATTCTCTTGTGTATCGCTGTTCTTTTTGCACTAAGTAAATAAATCTTTCTCCTTTTTCTCACCAGCATCTGTTTGTTTTTACATAAAAGTACAGGATCAGAGACTCAAGCACAGTTTCATAATCAGTGTTTTTATTATAAAAATCCTATTAATATAATGAATGCAAACGTGTTATAGGTAAGAAAAGTATTTTAAACCAATAAAGTGTATTAAAATAGTAAAATATTTTATTAAAAATTACAACTAAAAAAATAAACCTTTAAACAAGGCATGATTTAGAATGATTGTTTCTTAAACATTTGTTTTCAGGCTGGACCACAAAAACAAACTAAATAAACACACAGTATTAGTTAACTGCTGTTAACTAAATGTTAACTAAATTCTAACAAAAATATTCAATAATAGATAATCTATAAAGACCTTGACCTATAAAAAAAACATAGATAAAACATAACTTCACAGACAATCCTAAACAGATATTTTACAAACTATTTTACAAATTATTCTTTTTACTGTTTAAACATCATAAAAGGTATGTGATAATGATTAGATAATGATAAACTTCACTTAAGAAATAAGTTTCTTGTTCTGTGGTCTAAAACTAAAACTAGAAATTGACTATAATGGGTCATCTTTAATATTTGTTTTCAAGATGAAATAATCCATAAAACTAATGGAATTTAGACTACATATAAACATAAAAAAATCTAACCACATTTCTTATGAAAGTAATTAGTAAATGAAGGACACAAAGAGATAAACACAGACCTTGTTGTTTTACAGACCTGGACTTTTCACGAAGACCTAAAGTATGGTACACATATCCCAAAATCCCTTCTGCTTACATACGTTCTTTGAACGTTCTTGTTCAGTTGTGTCAGTACGATGTTCACTTGTCTGTGCAGTACGAGGGGCTACCTGTGTATAATAGTCTGTGTCTTGCAGAAAATACTCTAAATTCATATTCCTGATAATAAGGAGTAGGCCTCTGGAAATGCGGAAAGTGGCTTCTGGATCATAGTTTGAATCGTCGATGTGTTGAGTCACATAAACTCTATCAAACCACTCTTCATCAAGGCTGACAATGATACGGTCTGTATTACTGTCGCCATGGTGGGAGGAATTGTGTGTATATGTCTTGACATATGAAGGAAGTTGATAAGCTCCTTGTTTATTTAGATTGCCAACCACATAGTATGGAATATTTACATCCGGTAGAAGTTTTTCACCATATTCATCGTATCTGTTGTCAAACAGGTGAAAACCAAAATCTCCCTCAGCCGGTTCACATTCAGAGTAAATTTTATTACTGTCATCGAAAGAAATGCACTCATTGGCAAACCAGTACAAGAGTTGAAGACCATGTCTGGGTGAAGGTCGACCAAACCCAGAGTTTCTCAGCTGGGCTAATTCATTTAATGTTTTCACCATGGCTTTTTACCTTAGGAGGAGAAATGGCATCAAAACTTTCACAGATTTGTTAGGTGGTGTAACCATTTTTTAGCAGAGGAAAGGTATCTGTTTTTTACTCAATGTAATCAATGAGTATTAAAATAATAAATATAATGTTACTTATGTAACTGTTACTACAAGAGTATTTTGTGATTAGGAGAGAGCAGAAAATTTGTCTTTGTATTTTGTTACATCTTGATTCCTGATTGGTAATTGTTTCATCTTTCAAAATCGAAAAAAACAACAGAAATAGAAACTGAATCAGTAAAACAAAGTCTCATGAGAGTACATTTCATAGTCTATATAATACTTATACATTTAACCTTCATAGATTCTTTCAGTAAAAAAGCAAAGAGAAAGAAAGATCAAACCTTGCTTTGACAGATATCTTTTCACTGCAGTAAATGTTGAAGTTTCCTCTGAGTTGCTGTTTTCTGTAGAAGCACAGGAAAGCTTGAAGCTCTTCCTACGATCTAGGAAACAGAAACTTAACCAGATGCCAATGTGGGCGTGTCATTTCCACTGGGGGTTGGTGCAAAAAATATTGGGGGAGGGGGGTTAGGGGGTCGCAAACAAACGTATAAATTCAACTGTTAATAATGCGGTAATAATGCAGGACTGTAAATAGCCATTTATCAGGTAATTATGTATCATTACTGCTAGATAAAATATTGAAAATGTTAATGTTAAAGTCACCTGTTAAAGAATGCAATAAATGTACCATAAATCAGTGAATTTTAGTTCAATGTGGGCTTATTATCAGTAGTAGTTTTATTATCAGTATCATAGTAGTATTATCAGTATGAGTTAAGTAATCAAGGTAATCATTCAAAACACACACATACACAGGGAAGTTGCCAAATCACTGGCCAGTAACACTATTTTAAAATAAATTTTGCTCCTTTTTTTCTGGCTTGCAAATTTTCAGAGATGTCAAAAACCCCTGTTGGTGTCTACAACGTTTCAGTGCCAGGACTTTAAAACAGCAAACAGGGAAAACAATAAAGGCATGATTCACATTGCATTCAGCTATCCAACTCCGTCCCCCATAAGAAGCGGTGGAAAAGCACAGAGTGTAAGCTCCTGCGCCTCTTATTGACCGGTCAGTTAGGAACATGCTTTTATTATTGGGTAGGGCTGTTATGTCATAAAAGCCATTGAAGGACACTGGTGTATATAGGAATTTCATATTCATATTTCTGTTTTGTTAATTTCTTAAAATAACATTGCACTATTGCTAACTTTATGTAATTGTATAATTGTTTATGTAGACATGTATGTAGACAGAAGACACAAAACAATGATAACATTAAAGACAATATCAGTAAAAGATTGGTTGCATCAATCTGGTTGCATCACAGCCTGGAACGGGAACTCCACCACCCTTAACCGCAAGGCCCTGCAGAGGGTGGTGCGAACTGCCAGCTACATCACAGGAGGTGAGCTTCCCTCCCTCCAGGATATTTACAACAGGCGGTGTCTGAGAAAGGCACGGAGGATTATCAGCGACTCTAGCAACCCTAGTCATGGTCTGCTCTCCCTACTGCCCTCAGGCAGGCGGTACCACTGCATCCGGACACGCACAAGCTGACTAAGGGACAGCTTCTTTCCTCAAGCTGTTCGATTACTCAATGTGAACTGACATAATCTCAACCCACCCTTCTCCATACACTGCACTTTAACTACCTTACATGTCACATAACAAGGTTTTATTACAAGTTCCTGTTCGCTTGGTCTTGTCTTGTATGCACACTTTACACAATATATTACTGTGTGTGTGTGTATATATACACATATGTAAACACACATATTGTGTACAAATGTAAATTGTACATATTAAGCACACTACAACATATCCATGTGCATATATTGTATATCAAAAAATATGTAATGTTATGTATATTTTATTTGTACCGTTACATGTCTGGGTTTTTGTTTTTCTTTTTTACATACTGTTTTGCACTGTCTGGAGCCACACTCAAGATTTTCACTCGCCTCTACACATGTTGAGGTGATGTGACAATAAACTTAATTTGATTTGAAGATAAACTGAATCAGAGGGAAGGAATCAGTTGTGTGTTGTGTAGCACTTTATTTTGCACATTATTTATTTAATTAGGTAACTCCTACATAAACCAGTGATAAAAAAATTCAGATAGTGAGTTAACGTAACAGTGACAGATATGTAGTGTTTCATTGATACATTTCCCTGAAGAAAAAAAAAGGGAAAATTCCAGGAACTCTACAGCTACAGATCTGCACAGATCCAGTCAGGGAAGACAGAAGCAGAATGAGGATACAGTTTGTTTCTTGCCTTGGAAATATGGTGTTAATTACACCAAGGTCATACGTTTGAATCCAACGAAAAGCATACTGATATATGTAAAGTAAATGTAAAATGTAGCATAGGTGGAACAGAACTGAATGTACGGGAATCTGTGCCAAGCGCACATGTGTGTCTAATATCCTACACAAAAGTCTAACATAGCGACACTGAGGTGAGAAAATAAAGCCCGAATCCAGCATAGAGGGGTTCAGTGAATGTGGCTTTGAATGTATGCAAGTGTGTGAGAGTATGTGTATCAGAGACGCTGTAGAAGGTCAAAGTTCCAGCAGGCCAGTCCAGATACACTCCTACTCTGTTTGAGGACTTTGGACGGACAGGTATTTTATTCCTCTCATTATTATGACAGGCTATGAATCTATCATTAGAACAGATCAGACTCCAGGACTCTGCATTGCATCCAAACACACTGTCATTCTTCCTGTTGATTCCTTTGTAAGTGACTGATATATCGGCATCTCTATTCCATTCAGACTCCCAGTAACAGTGTCCACACAGACTCTCTCTACACAGGATCTGATGATTTATGTCAAATCTCTCTGGGTTATAAGGATACGGCTGTTCCTCTCTCACATATCTCACTGTTCTGTTGTCCTCAGACAGTATGAGATACGTGTGAGCTGTGTTTGGATCCAATGTGAGATTACAGGCATCTGAACACAAGAGAGAATGTTTACCATACAAAACAACAAACACTAACATGTTTTGTGTGTGTGTGTGTGTGTGTGTGTGCATGCATGCATGTGTAAACCTACATTTTTGTGGTCCAGGTGTAATCCTGATCTTTCCCCCATGATCCACACTAAAACACAAACACACACGTCACTGTTCATGAGATACAAAATGTGCAATGCTCACAAAAATAATCTCACACATAAATAGAAAGCAATAATTCTGACATCTACAACTGATTGCACTCCCAGTTTAGGCTTTATCATGTACCAGAGGCTCACTAGCATGCTTGGACAATCTGACTGACATGGCCAACAAACATCCAACAAAGGCTATTGGCAGATGCAGCTTGAGAACTTAATGAATGTATAACAAAGGTAATTTAATAAGAGTCACCTATACAAAAACACAGGACCTTATTGCTATACTTGGGTTTACATACTTGAGTTTTTCCAGTGTGCAGTTTGGATCGTTCAGTCTATCAGTTAGCAGCTGGACTCCTGAGTCTCCAGGGTGATTGTAATTCAGGTCCAGCTCTTTCAGGTGTGATTGGTTCAAACTCAGAGCTGAAGCCAGATAACAACAGCCCTCTTCTGTCACCATACAGCCAGACAGTCTAAACTCACATCAACACATTAACATCTTTCACTTAATAGGGCTAATTGCAACTTTATATTTTACTACATTTCAGAAATATATAAAAATCTGTGATTATGCATCTCTGTAAATTAGCAGCTGTTTTTCGTTTTCTTGTCCTCAACAGTAATGGTGGTCCTCTACACATAACCAAAATTGTATCGTAATAACTTTTGTAAAATAACAGTACAATTGGTGCAATATACACCAACAAGATGCAATATTTCCTTAAGCTATAGATAGTAGTAGTAGTAATGAACACACAGGCTACTGTGTGCGCTAAAGATGCCATTCCACATTTACCATTATACCAGTTCAGTTTGAAAAACACAAACATTGGCGATTGGAATCTCTTTCAGACACATTCTGATATTTTATAAAGATTCATTAAAATATTACATATTTTATGTAATATTTTGTATTTTATTTTATTACGTACCTCAGTATCTCCAGTTGACAGTTTGGATTCTTCAGTCCATCAGAGAGGAGCTTCACTCCTAAATCTTGCAGGTCATTGTTACTCAGGTCCAGCTCTCTCAGAGAAGAGTTTGATGATTGTAGAACTGATGCCAAGGTTTCACAACACTTATGTGTAAGGTCACAGCTTGCCAATCTGAACAGGAAAACAAAAAGCACAGCATCCGTTTTCAGTTCATAAAAGCTCATAAAATAAGCTCATCCGTTTCAAGCTCATAAAATATCAGTTTTGGTTCTGAAGAACAATGAAAGCCAAGGTGAAGAAATACTACATTTTTATTTTTTGGGGGAAACGGTCCCTTTAAGGTTTCAGCTCCCATGTTTGTGCTTTGTGCAACACCAATTGTGTCAAATGTACAGAAACATTTTAATCATTTCAGATGTTAACACTCACATAGCTTTTCTGCAGTTCCACGCAGCAGGTAACAGCCTCTGTGGACCATCCCTTGATTTTATGTTGTACTTTGTAAGGTCTAACTCATCCAGCCCTTCCTCTGACAGCTGGATTATATTTGCCAAAGCTGAACATTGCGGAAGAGAAAGGTTATTTTTTTCAGTTGAGTTCAAAAAATTCTGAATTTCTTCAGAAATAGAATTATCCTTAATTTCCAACAAGCACTGTGAGAGATTAATCCATCTTTCAGGGCTGACATTGTTTTTTTGAACTCGTTTGAGGTTTTGGATCACTTTCTCTAGACTCTTTGAACTTTCTTCACTAAGTGTCAGCAGACCCTGTAGAAGTTTTTGATTGGACTCCAGTGAGATACCCAGTAGAAATCGTAGGAAGAGATCCAGGTGTCCATTTTTACTGTTTAAGGCTTTATTCAATGCTCCGTTCAGAAACACATCCAGAGGAAAGTTCTTACATAGAGTTCTGGACTTTCCTTTCAGAAATATTTTTAGAATCTCACTGTTCTTGTGCAAATAGGAGAAAAACATGCAGCAAAAAACTCCTGAAAGCTCAGATGTACAAAGCTGTAAATCCTTTTTTGTAAAATTACCTCTTTAAAGATCTCAGTGCAGATCCCAGAATACACTGAGGCCTCTGTGAGGTCTATGCCACACTCTCTCAGGTCCTCCTTATAAAACATCACATTGCCCCTCATCAGCTGTTTGAAAGCCAATTCAGCAAGTTTCACAAGTACATCTCTGTTTGACTGCATTAGTTTCTCTGGATCTCGCTCACATCGCTCTTCATATTTCTGATTCCTTAAGTTTATCTGAATGAGAAGAAAGTGTATGTACATTTCAGTGAGAGTTTTTGGGATTTCTGCACTGTGATCTTGTGTCAGGATCTTCTGAAGCACAGTGGCTGAGATCCAACAGAAAACTGGTATGTGACACATGATGTGGAGGCTTCTTGCTCCTCTAATGTGTGAGATGATTCTGTTGGCTTGATGCTCATCACTGATTCTCTTTCTGAAATACTCCTCCTTCTGAGAGTCACTGAATCCCTGGATTTCTGTCACACGGTTGATATATTTAGAGGGGATCTGTTTGGCTGCTGCTGGTCTGGAGGTGATCCAGATGAGAGCAGAGGGAAGCAGCTCTCCTTTGATGAGACATGACATCAACATCCCCACTGATGAAGTCTCATTTACATCAAAGATTTTATCACTGCCTGAAAACTTCAGTGTAATTCTGCTTTCATCCAGACCATCAAAGATGAACACAACTTTACACTCACATAATGTTTGGGTTTAGATCAAGTTCAGGATGAAACTGAAGCAGGAGTTTGTGAAGACTGTACCTATCATCTTTAATCAAGTTCAGCTCACGAAATGGAAGGACAAACATAAAATCTACATCCTGATTGGCTATTCCCTCGACCCAGTCCAAAAGGAATTTCTGCACAGAGATTGTTTTTCCAATTCCAGCGATTCCCATAGTAAGAACAGTCTTTATTTTGTCTTTCCTCTGCTCTCTCTTTTCATGACATCCTGGATCAGGCAAGTGTTTAAAAATGTCATTACAGTATAGATTTGAGTGTCTTGGGACTGTTGTGTTGATTTATCCATGTTTAAAACCTCATGTTCTTCATTTACTCTCTCACTCTCTCCCTCTATGATGTACAGTTGCGTGTAAATCCTGTTCAGGAGAGTTTGATTCTCTTGCAGTTTGATTCCCTCAAATAAACTCTCATAATTGTTCTTTATGCTGGTTTTGTGCTGGTCTTTGACCCTCTGCAACCCACCATCCAATGGTTGCTGAGAATCCTTCTGCAGGTCTACGGTGTCTTCCAGTAGAACCTCTTTATTGTAACACCGAGCAGAAACAGAACTGGGTCCTCCCATGACCTTGTGTGGCTGCAGAAGAGGGCGTGTTTTAAATCTCTTTCTGCATCGAGGACAGTCGAAGTCTTCTGATTCACTAGATCTGCCCCAGTAGCAGTTGATGCACTGCCTACAAAAACTGTGTCCACAGGTGATAGAGACTTGATCTCTCAAAACCTGCTTACATACTCCACATTTGAACTGAAGCCAAACGTCCTTTTCCACACTGCAAAAACAATCAAAGACAGAAAGAGATAAACAGTGAAAAGTCCAATGAACCTGAAACTTACTAAACCAGTGGAAAATCTTCAGCGTGGCTGTAAAAAACAGAGATCACCTGAGGTCAGAGGTCACTTTTTCACCACTGAAATTAGGTGGTTTATTCATGGAGTTGTTACTCTTCATTGATAGACAGCTGGGTTCTGTTGATGATGCTGTCTGTATCTCATTCCTGGTGATAACAGAAAACAAACAAATTTGACCATATCAGTTCATCGCTACTTCAGAAGCGCTTTTATAAGCTCTTTCATGTATAACTTTACAGATACATTCTAGTTGCTCTCTGAGTCTGGAACTCAGCAACACTCATTCCAACCTCTCCTCAGCTGGAGAAACAGAATAAGAGCTACTTTTTAGCCTACATCAACTAAACTGGGGTAGCTGACACTAAAATATACTCTTTTGACTTGTGTACAAACAGCACACCCAGTTTGAACAAAATCTCTGGACCAGCAATGGCTTACAGATTTTAACTAAAAAAAGTAATGTGTTTATATGTGAATTAATTAAAAAGAACAGAATAATTATCTGAAAAGAATAATTCACATAAAAATGACTGTAAGTAAAATGTATATTTATCTAAAAATCTAGCCATTGCTATACTGTATTCTAATCTACACTTGGATCTGAATGAGTTTACATATAACATATGGATACAACAGATACATACAAAAACAAAAGTTAGTTCTGGTCTTTAAATTTGATCCCCAAGTTACATAAAAAAAAAAATATTTTACAAAATATTTTAACCCATTCCATAACCAGACCTGTTAGATCCTGTCAGGCTCATATCAGGGAGCAGACCTCTACTGTTGAATTTGTAGGTAATAACTGGCTTGGGCTGGTATATTTCAATATCTATATCTATCTTATTTCTATTTTTAGCCTCAAACAATACAGTGCCTTTCAAAAATCTCACCTGAAATCAGAGGCCACTGTTTCACTTCCGGAAACAGAAGGCTGGACCATGGAGTTGCTGTTCTTCATGGACACACAGGTGGATGCTGAAGATGCTGCTGTGTGAAGAACATTGCCTTCCTCTTTCTCATACAGACTCATTTTAGAGGCAGTGCGGTCTTATGATATCAAGACTTCAACACAGAGATCAAAAACAAAACAATACTCTTCTGTAATGTTCAAACCAGGACCCAAGCAGCTGTTTGCAATAGCAAAGTTCACTCAGCAATTAAATCACTCTGGGTTCTAGGCAGACTCAATTCAAAGGGTGGAGATTGCTTAGTAAAGTAGTGTGCTAGAATTATGGTAGTGATATAAACCGATTTCCTGGTATTTACATATCCACGAAACATAGTAATACCGATTTAGAAAGTTTTACTAAATCGTTTGATCAATTCTTTGAAAGGAGTCGACTCACATGAATGAATCTTTGGCGAACTGGATCTCTTGCTCTGATTATAGGCCCCCGACCGAAAACAGGAATACTGATAATGTTTGCAGAAACAACTTTTAGGGAAAATGTTTTCCCGGTCGGTATAATGTAATTTTGCTATAGGACACAGCAGATTCAACAGATCTTTACATTCAATTTCATATATTCTCAGCGAAACGGGTCTAGCGAAGGTGTGACGTTTTGTCTTATTTGTTACTTATTTGTTTTGGAGGACCTCGTTCATGGAATAAAACAGACTTTAAATGACGAGAAAACTTTATTACAATGCATACCGATTCGATATTCCTTAAACTATATACATACAACGTAATACGTTATATGATCACCACGAACGTCAAAATTGTTTTAGCTCCAAGTCTTGCAGTTTGCACACACATTTTGCTTACACAAATCATGACGCGACATCTATGCAATAACATCACAAACGATAAAAAGTCATGACAAGGTGTTCAGAGAACTTACCAAAGTATGAAATGGCGCCGTTTGTTTGACACAAGACTGTCGTGACTGGTCCATGTTCGTGGCACCTAACTGCTATGATTGGTCCATATTTTTTGACACAAGACTGTCGTGATTGGTCCATGTTGGTGGCATCTAACTGCTGTGATTGGCTCATTCTTTTTGGTCGTGATTGGATCGTTCTCTTCATGTCAGAGTGAGACGAACAATTGTATAAACTTTATTGATCGATAGATGTCAGTGTTCAGTTAAAAGCATGATCAAAAACTAGATGTTTTAATGGCGTGAGAAAAGCGATATCATATGTGTCCATTGGCTACAGCCAATTCAGAAACATAACCACTAGAGTCTGGCTGTTTGAATTCAATTGTCAGTAGATCATGTAGATCAGTATGTAGGTGCGTTGTTTTAATTCAGTAGGTATTCAGGTTTCGTTAGATCTGTCCAAATGAAGACTCAAAATGCTTCAGTTGTTTTATTGTGCACAAAAATCCATTGACATTACATATAAACTGTTGGCAGATTTCACTGGACATTAAATTGCATGACTTTGTCTGAAGTGCAAACCTCATTCAGTCTCAGTTTTTGTAACTGTTCATAGTATCAGTGAGCCAGGTGGTGAATACACAGACCTAGTGGAGAAAGTAAAGACAAATTATACAGTGTTATATTTTGTATGATGTAAGTGGTGTCTGTGTAAAGACAGATATTTTTGTCCTGTTAATAAATACAATCTTACGAAAAGATATAGATACATTTTTTCATACTTTAGTGTAGATTCCAGGCTGATCTTTCCCAGCACAAAGGCCTCCTGCCGAAATGACACCTTGCAGTTCACCATTGCACACCAGAGGACCACCAGAGTCACCCTGAGTGGGACGAGAAGAAAGAAGAATGAAATGTTGAGTAATTTCCAGAAATGATCATAATTGAATACCAAACATAATTCAATGTCTGTCTTTAATCAAATGCATTAATGCAGTGGTTTTAGATTTTTAGTCAGAATTTAGTTTTTTATGACTATTTTCAATCAAGTATAGATTTAAACTTTTAAGTTAAGATTTTCACATGTAGGTGTGAAGACCTGACATGAATGTAAATGAGTGTGTATAGAGGGTAGTGCTAACTGTCCTCAGACGGGATAGAAACTAAGTATAGGGTCACTTTGCAGCTGCCACACTAAAGATGCCATTCTAAGATGGAAAATGTGGAAAACGTTTAACATAACGTATCGAAACAATGATGGGAAATAATTTTTCTGACTGGAATCAGGAAATCTGATTCGAAGGTTGTGAAGGTTCAACAGCAGCTTGGTTTCAATAAATAGTGTTTTTAACTAGGTAAGATGATTTGAATTCTGACAAACAAGTTACATTATGTTTTTAAACACAATAGCTTTCAAGTTCAATAGGTATAAGACTGTATCATCTCCTACAGAGCATGTGCCGTTTCCTCCCTCCAGGAATCCAGAACAGAACATGGAGTCAGTGATAAGGTCTGGGTAGGAATTGTTACAGTCACCATCAGAGAGGATGGGAGTCTCCAGACATTGCAGATTATCAGAACCTACAGCTGAAAAGAAAATTGATTGAAAATTGATAAAACAGAGTGATTAAATAGAAGAACTATGAGCTATAATAGAACCTGAAACTGCTTTGACTTGGTTGTAACATATTGGTACACTCATTTTCTTTGTCTAAGACCAGGAAATTACAAAATTTTAATTTGGCATGAACTTAGCGTGAACCAAAGATTCAGAGTCAAAAGGAGTTTTGTTTCTGGAAAGCTGGAGGACCACCCCCAAAATTGCCCTGAGGTAAAGGGAGACCCTTCCCAATCAGTGTGACAAATTTTACTACATATAATTATGAGATTTACCACAGACTCCAATCCAGAAACAATAAAATCAGATTAATAAGAAAACTATTAGATACAGGGGCTGCTTGGCCCCTAATTAAGAAGGTACTTACTGGAGTTCACAGTGTACCCCCAGCCAGAGACATTGCACATGGTACCAACAGAGGCACAGCTTTTGGGCAGGTTCACAGGCTGCACGCATTCATTGAGGGTAGCAGGTTTGCTCAGCTTTATCAGCATGATGTCATTGTCAAGGGGGAAAAGGTTAAACTGGGGGTGAGGGATGACACGCTCTGAAAGAATGGACTGCTCTGTGCCTTCATCATTCTTAATGTTGTGCTCACCAAGACGGACCTCTAAATCGCTGAAAGACAGCGAATGTGGTAAATCGTGCAGTAATCATATAAGTTCAAATAGACATTTTGACTTTCATAATACATCTTGTTGTTCTTTTATCAGTGCACAGCTGCATATATCACAGACAACAATTCTGTAATAAAAGTTTATCAAAAAGTGATTTTTCAGCTTCTGCCCTCCAATCATCTAATTCCAGTGCAGACTCGAACAATGATGCCTAATTATGAACGTTTCACGTTTATTTAACATAAATAAGTAGATATAGCTGTCACTTACGAGGTATAGCAGTGAGCGGCAGACACAACCCAGTCCTGATTGATCAGAGATCCACCGCATTGCAAAGTGCCAGAGTTCAATAACACCTGCCAGGGTCTGGAATGTGGCTTGCACTCATATCCTCCGACAATCAAGCGCTCCCGTTGAGCAACTGCAAACATTGAATAACACCTGTTACCTTTATCACCTGTCACGACACACTACTTACTGTAAATAGAGTATTTGGTAAGTAAAAAGTATCTGCTGATTATCATCCTCACATGCAGTTCTGAAGAGCACGAGGAAAACCAGAAATGTCATGCCTGCTGGCTGATCCTGTTTAACGGTGATCTAACACCTCACTCCTTTTATTTATACAGACCAGCAGATGTTCATATCACAAAGCTGTGATCCAATGACCAATCAACAATCAGTGTGGCAGTACTGGTCATTTTCAGTAAAAGATCTCATCTCAAAGATATGCATGTACCTCAACCTCATGATGTACACTCAAATTAAAAAACTAAACAATTGACATAATTCTCTTGACTTGCTTTCCTAACTAAATATTCTGTTCCCTCAAAACAGTAGGTACACTGGCATCATTAGCAAATAACATTGCACCACAGTACATTATTTACATTTATGCACTTGGCAGATGCTTTTATCCAAACAACTTATAGTACATTCAAGTTATACATTTGTTAGTGCTCCCTGGAAATCAAACCCACAATTTTTTGCACTGCTAACACAAATGCTCTACCAATAGAGCTGCACCTGCATTACTTACCGTTGTTATTCTTGAACTTCTGCAAGAAATTTTAATCTGTAAATTGTTAACACTAGGATTGATTATTTAAAGGAGAGCTTGATTAGCCCAACATAACCGTAAACAATGAAATACTGAATAAAACAGTAAGAGAACTTTTATTGATTTATTTATATATTATAAATAAATCAGATATAATATAAATGCCATATATATATTATATTTACATATTTATACATTGTTATTGATACAGCATATCTTAAATGAAAAGACGTGCAAATATAATGGCAAATTTTATGTTTTCGTAAATAGGAGAAACATAATATGTTATAACTTATAAAAAGCCAAAATTTAGGTTTAGAAATTATAGGTGAACAAAAAGATTCAAATGATCAAAACAATGAAATAACATGAACTTAGCCAACATTCTGTTAAATGTAAAAGCAATTTATTGTTAATGAATTTCTTATAAGTGTGGCTATTTTATAAACATACCAAATGTTTGAGATAAATTCCAAACATTGTGTGTCACTGAGCCAGGGCATCATTAGTAATATATTTTTGGATATAAAAACAAGGTGTGAACTGTTTAGTCAGACATAACTCACAATCATACAGAGATCATGGGGTCTCTGACATTTGATATTCTAGAAATTATTTGTGGATATATAGCTCTTAAATCACATATTTTGTTTTTGAACGTTTATTCAATATTCTTGAACTGAAGAACAATATGTCAAGATATACACATTTTTATAGAAAGGTGATTCAGAAAGGGTTTCTCTGCATTGAAACAATATATAAACCATAGGCATATGACATATAGTCCCAATGTACAATGAAATAAAACAACCAATATTTCTAATGATGCATTACTATTAGGTTCAGGATTGTTTTTAATATAAATATTAAACACTGTGATAACTGTGATATTGTTCAATAAAGGGTGTGAATGTGACAAATTCAAACACAGTCACATGGTGCATTGTATGAGTAACATGGTGCAGCTGGGTCTAGTTACTTTCATCTGATAATAAATCAGAAGTCTAAATTTAGCAGGAAAATCTGTATAGTGAGATAATGTCAATATTAAAGGTATTAAACAAAATTTTAAATATTAAACAAAAACTTCCAAAACATGTAATGTATAAAAAAAGTTTTAAGTGCATATAATCTGGAATATTTCTTTAAAGAGAGGCAGTATGTAAACGAAGATCACTTCAAACGAACAGCACTTCAAAATAAAAGACATGAAACAAGAAGCAATAAACAAGAAACAAGTAAAACTGACATTTAACATTAATTTTAATATGTAACTAAATCTAATCTTTTGTGCTACGAGCATGAAATCTTCCTAAACTATGTGGCTTCTTGAGAGGTGTGTCACGTGGCTATCGCACTTCACGTGCTGTGTAAATGACAGAACTCTTGGTTTGGTTTTCATACCATCAAAACGTTTCATACCTTTTCTCTGTGTTTTATTTAAACTCATGTTATATAATATTAGATTTAAACCCTCTTTTCTTATTGACTCCTGAGCGTTTACACAATTCAGCATATGCTATTTGTGTATTATGCTGCCAGCTGGTGGACGAGCGATGCTGAGGCTTACTCATGCAGCAGTTGTTTACTGTATAGAAATAATACGATCAAATAAAAAAGAAGATAAATCTTTTCTTTCGTTGTTAGACTACATACTCTCTGATGTACACTTTACATGCATGAATTTGACAGACAAATGAGAGCGATATAAACATTACACATTCAGGTCTTACAGTATACGGAGATCCCCAGTTGTTTTTTAAAGAAGGGTCTGTTTACGTATTATAGAAAACACGCAGTCTTTTTCACGCAGTCTTTGTAAGACTAAATTTTGGCCCACACCAAACGATGTTGTGCATTAGTTTAAAAACTCCGATTTTGAGTACGAATCGTGATTTTTGTACGTCACTCGCGCTTACTCTTTTCTGCAAAACTTTCACTTCGCCGAAAGCGAAACTAAAGTCTCAGCGTCGAAAAAGATGGACAGGACACATTTACTAAGGTTTGTCTGACATACATATTTAAATGATAAATAGAAGATAGTAGCTAGGTTCACGTTATGTCCAAATGTGATTTTTTTTCACAATCTTTGTTTTGCTGTTGTTGTTTGTAAAGCGTGCTTATGTTTTTCGTTTTATGTTTTTGTAATATAGTGACCAGGATGAAATCAACGCAAGCCCATCATACCCTGTTGTGGGTCATGCAGGTAATTAAAAACACACGAACTGAAAACAATAGATTTAGGTTGAAGACTACTTCTATGTGTATTTAAACTTTAAACATAGAAAACTGGATATAAACTGGATTAGAGACTATTTTATAGTGCACTTCAAGATAACTTTAAGAGTTAAGATAACTTTAAGAGTTCATTCTATACAGTGAAATGCCTGTAGGTCTGTGTTTCTCAACCATGTAGGAGGCCTTAACACACGTACAAAGTGGACCTCAAGAAAAAATTGTCAAAATAGTTGAGGTCCACTGCTGTAGATGGCGTTTGCCATTTCCTTAAAGTAGTTTAAATAATATAATGATAAAATAACTGCTTAGTTTTAACTGCATTATACAGATCAAGACACTGTACCAGATGTTGGGGCAACAGCCCCGCCTGCAGATTCCATGCCTGTGGTTCCTGGATATGAGAATCTAGGACCTAATAGTAAGAAACTTGTAACACTAAAAATTCTGAAGTTAAGCAAAAACAAACAGCAATCTGACTGATGTGAGATATTATTATACCCACAGTTATTCCACCGTTAGATGTTGGATCTTCACAAGCCCCATCCAGAGCTCCAGAGAGACGTTTTGAGTAAGAGCACACAGGCAGTGAAATGTTTCAAGATACTGTAATTTCACCTAATGGGGTCAGATGTCCTGCATTTCTCTAAATACAGTTTCACTACATCATTTATTTTTTTGCAAAACACAGTTGTTTTGTGTGGTTGATTATTTACTGACTGCAAAACCCCCTTTTCTCTAAGTTCCACTTAGAAACCAAATTGGCACTTGGAAAAATTAGAAAGCAGCATTCGGGGTTCACTGCATTTAGAAAGCAGCATGCTAATATTTTGTTCTGAACATATTCTAAATAAAATCTAAAATACTTTTATACTTTTGGATATAAAATACTTTTCAATAATATGGAATATCCTAAATGATGGCTGAAAAAAAATCAACAGTGTCTCTTAGCAAACTCATCTTTGAAATAGTTTCTGTTCCTGTTAACAGCATTCCTGCTGTCACTGAAGAACTCGCACAGGAAGCGTTTACAAAATACGCCAGCAGTAAATGCTGCTACAGCTCCAAACCAGCCAAAGAGATGGTGTTCACAGGCCTGCAGTCCCTCAACACATATCGGGTCAGACACAACACAACTCTTAATGCATCTGTATGTACATATATGGATGGCATGCTTCCATATGTTGGATGTCTATTTCTTCTAACAGTATCGACTGGAGACTTTTACTGAGTCAAGAACAACTGAATGGGACAGTGAACCATACAACGGTGAGTCAAGATTCTGTTGTCTAGCCACCTAAAGCTCAGCCAGAAATGTTCCAGCGTACAATCGCAAAACTCCCTAGCACACATGAAACCATAAATTTACAGTCCATGGAAGGCAGCAGCTCTATTTCAGTTAACTTTTGAAGATAACGCTACAGGATTGGAGAAGGTTTCCCTCATACTTGAGGAAATAAATGGAGCTTGAACAAAATCCTTTGCACAGTTGCAAGTTTATACAGCAGCATCAAAACACTGGTATGAACTTGACGGGAACTGACTTTATATAGCTACAGAAATCTCATTTACACCAGTTGGTTTGAAGCCATTTCCTAAATGTTTCAGAAAGTAAAGTTTTAATAAAGCTGTTATATGAGTTCAAACCTCCAAACTGTAGAACACCAGCCCAGATCATTAACCAATGAGCTCAACATTAGATTGACAAGTCACAAGACTTGATATGTGTACATGCAAAACACGCATACTAAAATCTAAGCAAAATCTGAGTTCATACAGTACTACTTAAAAGTTTAGAAACACTTGACTGAAATGTTTCTCATGTTCTTAAAAATTGATTGATTTGAAGCCATTTGCTTAATTGTTTAAAATAAGTTTTGCAGACAAAAATATAATTGTGTGGACATATTTCTGTCATAAGAAAATACTAATTTTATTAATACATTTTTAATGGATGGTTTGGACCAAGAAATCAGAGCCTAAAATTGTCACAGTCATGAGGAACGAACCCACTTGCAAACAGCGTATGAACAGAAAAAGTCTTTATTTCTTAAATAAATCAAAACAAGAACCCACGGGGGGCAAAAAGAGAAACAAAACATGCTTTTAAACAGAACTCAAAAACTCTCCAAAAAACCGGAGCAAACACGGAACAAGAAACACGGCAAGAGCCCGACAAAAGAACGACAGGAATGGTAATAGTGACGTCAGAAAATTCTGAGGAAAACCAGGATCGAACCGGCACAAAACCGAAAACACAAGGGCATTAAATAGAAATAAGACAAGGACAAACAGGTGAGGAACAACCGATAACATGTCTAACAGAGAAACAAGGGGGCGGGGCCAAGACCAGACCGGAGAGCACATGGCGAATGTAAACAAAACAGAGACCATGTGCTTCACACAAGACAAGACCCAGAGCATGAGTTCAGATCCAGACTCCAAGAAACAAGAACCAAGACGAGGATAAGTCAGGATCCAAACAACATGCTCTGACACAGAACACAGGGGATGTCAGGATCCTGGCAAGATAATCTAGAAAGACTCAAAACAGGAAGCCAGTACTCTGACAAAAATAGGTGGTAACTTCTTCAGTACTGTTTAAAAAGCATCTGAAGGTGACGGCTCAAGAAACTGGGTGATAAAATGCTAAGAAAACATTTTTGCAAATTATGACTTTTTGTGACAAAATTATTAAATTAATTTATTATTAGATTATTATTATTATTAGATTTAATTATGATTATAAGTTTGCTATTATTCTAAAATGTGAAAAAAAAACAGGAATGAGTAAGTGTAAGCTTTTGAAAGCTGTAGCACTGATCAGACTCTTGATCAGAGTCTCGGCACTTGATTCCTTAGGTCAGGTTGTGGATGGATTAAATGGAGTAGCTCCTGCTCCGTGGAGCATACCTGTGCCTGTCCCTGCTCTCTTTCAAGACTCTGAGAAAGCTGTCCGCGTTTCCAACACGTCCACCATCAAAGTAAAACCCCCTTCTGTCATCAGTCTGTTCAACAAGTTTCCCGTTTAGCTTGATTCATCTAATTAATTTTTATTTTTCAATTTAATACTCAGGGATGTCATTCATGCTTGAATCTTGGAAGATCTGCATGCAACAGATGTGTAAATTCTGGCATGGTATGTAAAACACACACATATCATTTTTAATAATCCCCCTAAATTGTCTTAACCGTATTACTTATCACTTCAAAATGATATTTTTATTTATTGCAGACTCAGTGTGGAATCTGTAATGGAACGGGCAGGAATGCCTCTGATGCATGCTGTGGAAGATGCCGTGGTCGTGGCATGGTCAAGTAAGGAGACAAACTTGTAATATTTTACATATAGAAAACATATCAGTTACATATGTAACCTCTGTTCCCAGATGGAGGGAACAAGAAATTATGTCAATGTAGTGACACTAGGGGACACTCTTGGGAGCCCCATTTGCTTCTGATCTGTATATAAAAGGCCAATGAAAATTGGCGTTTGGGACCTCCCTGGGTCACCCCTCTCAGGACCACTTTGAAGCCTTAAGAGGGTTCTTGATGGTGTCCTGGTGCTGTCCTCATACTAGCAGATCATCTGAGCTAGCTCTGGCCCAGTTCTGATTTCTTCAGTGGTGGCACCAGTGGTGCTAGAGGAGGGTAAGTCTGGCGAGACTCAAATAATGGGCCCATGCCATGCTGTGGGAACGCAGGTTGTGACAAGGCAGGGTGTGTTTGTTCGCCTCAGTTTGCTTCTTCACTGCCAAGAACTGCTGTACAAAGTCAGTACCTGACAGTGTTGCTAAACAAGCCACTTTGGGAGACGGGTGCATCAAGAAAGCAAACTCTCTGCATCTTGCATCTCTACAACGTTAAGCCACGGGAGCACAGCATGACCTTAGTCGCCCTGAAAGGCAAGGCTGGTCGCCATGTGCAGCTCTAGCATCAACGTGAGTGACAATGTAAACTTAAAAGCCCAGGAAGGGAGGCTTATTCAGTTTCTGCAGGTGGCACTGTTCTATGGGCATAGGTGCACCAAGATTGCACATTCCACCTGGGGAATCTCAACGTATTCCTTAGCCATCAATGTACAATTTCATTGTACATTAGAATTGTCTAACTGTTAAGAAATAATGATTCTTGTCTCAACTGTAATATTGTCAGGGTGGCCTAATTATTACCCATAATGCCCTATGGCCACATAGCAACAAGGAGTAAAACATTCAGAACAACCTAACAGCAGCACAGCATTCATTATATGATGTGTATCTCAGGTGTCATTTATGTGGTGGTGCTGGTTCTATCACCTGTACAACCTGCAAGGGAAAAGGAAAGCTCCTCTGTTTCATCAAGCTCAAAATAACATGGTATGGAGACCATCATGAACACAATTGCTGTACTTTTTATACTTACAATCTACCTTGGAAAGTTTTCTGTGCATGTAGACTGTCCAGCTGATTGGTTTAGAGTTGTTTTATCTTCTCAGGAAAAATAACATTTATGTTGCTGTGGTTGACAAGCGCTCGGGGTTCCCTATTGAACGTCTGGATCAAATAACCGGAGAGATACTGCTCACGGATATGGCTCCAATGGTGAGCAGTGAGAATTGATTTTGCTTCATAAAGAGCTAATTTTTTAAAGGTCAAGCATATAATTTCTAGTGTAAACCTAAAACACTGTGGCATTTTGTTTTTGGGGGGCATTAGAATAAGTTTTTATGCCATTTTGTTTAAAAAAAACATTATTTTTTCACATCTTATACATATTACAGCACCACTCTTCCTAGTTTGTTTCAAACCCTCTGTTTAGTTCTCTGAACTGTAATGTATTCTGATTGGTTGGCTGGACAAGTGTGTAGTACACAAAATGGCTTTTATAGTGTGAAAGACAAAGTTCTTGAAGAAATTATATAGATTATAGGCCATAGAGAAAATCACTACAAAATTAAATATGTTGTTAGTTATTTTTTCTAGAATTGGTGTGCCAACTCGTCACCAGATTGTCTTGACAGTTTTGGTATAAACCAATCTTCAATTGTCTGTTGTTAAATTGTTGTGGATATAGCAGAAATTAGAACCATGTTAGCGGTACCATTTAGTTTCCTCTGTCATCAATGTGACACTGCAGGTTTATCCAATCATCAGTTTCCCAGACAGCTCTGTGAATTCAACATCGGAAAATGCAGTGAGGGAACATCAGGCTCAGTTTTCCACCACTTGCCGTATCCTGCAACAGGTAGTTTGTGCTTCATTTTTCAGAACAAATCAAAAGCTGCTTTTGATTGGTGGACCACTAAAACTGTTTTTCTTAATCATTCATTGTAAGAGTTCACAATGAATGGGATGAGTTCATGTGTTTTTTTTGCATGTTTCAGAGACAGACTATTGAACTCATTCCTATAACTCGTGTGCATTACACCTGGAAGGAGAAAACTCACATTTATTTTGTTTATGGAGCTGAACACAAAGTCTACACCAAAGATTATCCTGCGAAATGCTGTTGCTGCTCTGTCCTTTAAAAATACAGTACACAGCCTGCACTGTAGTTACTGTAAAATCTTCAGATCTTTTCTAGTCATAGTGTCATATCACATGACCTTTGATTGTTTCAAAACAAACGTATTTTGAGCCAAAAATGATGCAGTGCTATTATTACAGACTCCATTATACAAGATGTTTTTTTATGTATATTGCTTGTGTTAGTTGTGTTAGTCTATCTCTGTGCATTCCTTACTGTGTCTGTAAAGAACAGGTCATATTTTGCTCCAAAGAATTTAGGTCATTTACATTTTTTTTGCAATGTGACTTCATTGTCATAACATTTAACATTGTAGAGCTTTAAGACACTTTCTTTGACAAATTTATGAGACTTAGTTATGACAGCAAGCCATGTTGCAATAAAGATAATAAACATTATAGAAAACATTTACAAGTTGTTATTTTATCACTTTTATCTATGTTGAAACATACAGTATGCATACATGTATGGAACTTTAGTGTAGTCAGAGTCGCTTTAATTAAAGACTTTATAATGTTCATTGTGTAGTCTACATGTACCAGCAAATTATGCAATTAAGTATTGTATCAGGTTTTACATTTTACTTCAAATGTTTAGGATACTGTTATAGTGTAGTCATATGCCTCTTATTATTCCAAGTTACGACTTGTACCAACTTGTATCATGCAAACTCTATTAAAAAAGTCTAGCTGAGGGAGCACTGTTGTGGGTGTGTCTTTTTTGCTGCAAAATTTCTGTCACGGTTCAGAGTTTCACTCAGAGGGAAGGCTTTCAGTGAATGTGGAGCACTGCTGCGTTTATGATCATTAGGAATAAAACCTCAACAGCATTTTGTGTATGTTATGGACCTCAAAGATGAAGATGTAGGTGAGTAAATTACACTAAAAATGTTTCAATAATAGTTTTTACTGTACATTTACAGTTAAACCAGAATACATACTTCTTGTATGTTTGAATAGTTTTCATGAAACTGGATTATTACTTATTTGGAAAATCATATTTTGATATGTTTAGAACTAAATGCATTAAGCAAGTTCTGAAATGCTAAAATATTAATTCTGATAGATTGTCACTGTCTTTATTAATGTGGACACAATGCCAATACCACACAAGATTTCTGCACATACCCGTCTGAACAAACAATGCACTTAAAAAATGTAACAATAAAATGCTCTTTTATTTCATTTAATTTTCTTTATTGCATGCATTTCCTACTTTATATTCCCATACATGCTTAACTTCATTATGCATAATTTTCCTAAAAAATGTAAAATTACATATGGGGAGATTGTAACACAAAAGGTAAAGATGAATGGAACTATGTACAATCAAACAGGAGAAATAATGAGTGACATTATTCATGTGACATGGAGAATTGACTCAATTTGTCAACTTCAAGTCAAGAATTAAGCATTTGCAGAAATTTGTGCATAATAATGTTTTCTGTATTATCTGCTGTTGTTCCAAATGGTTTACTGTATTTGTGTCTCATATGCCGCCTAAGGACAGTTGCATTCTGCAACTATTAACTTTAAATGTTTATTTTTCAAAATTAATGTATCCAGTTTGCTAAAACATAACTGTGTTTCACAAGGAAACAACGTGTCTGTCATTATAAATACAATAAGACACATAACCAAATTCATAACTAAAAAGGAACAGTGATCAATTTAAAATGAATTCTTCACTGAAGTAGCTGTTTACTGATGATATGGTATTTAAAGGTTACTGTGTTACCACTAGAGACCTAGATTTAAAGCCACTAGAACTAGATATGTTATCATAGTTCTGGTTATTTTTGTAACTACTACTTTATTGTAATTTACCATCTTATGTTACAAAAAACGTGCTCGTTGCAGTTTAAATGCTTATGTACTTTCCCTCATTGTATGTAGCAGCTATTAAATTGGTCTCCAGTCATATCCACTGATAAGGGTATTGTCTTTAAATTCCAGCTCCCAGTTGTGAAATATTAGTTCCTAAACTGTTGTTATACTGTATCTGTAGTTATACATGCAATGACATTTTAACAAATTATTAAAATAGTTGCCACACTGTAAAAAACACTTTGCTGCCTTAAATTTTTAAGTTTAATCAACTTGGCTATACAAGTCATTTAAACATAAAAGTTTAAATCCTGACTGGTATAACTTAAAAAAAGAGGTTAAGCAATTTTTCAACAATTTCTTTAAAGTTACAGCAATTCAAGACCACTCAAGATTACAAAGAATAAATTGAAATGACTTGTGCATCCAATTTGATTAAACTTAAAAATTTAAGGCAGCAAAGGTTTTTTACAGTGCAGGGATTTTTGGGTGGTTGCTTTTCTTAGTCATAAAATCCCATTTTAACAAGTTCCTATGATATTCTGGTCCTTAGATATGGGGTCCCATTTAAATTGCAAACCTACCTAAAAGAGAAAACTAAAGACAGAAGGAAATATGGCTCCTATAGCGCCCTCTGCAGAACATGTCCCAATGCACAACAGAATGCAACAAAAATAACGTTTTTGCTCCATGTTATGATGAGTACTGATTTTTTTTGTAGTTACAGATAAAAGTTTGATGGATGTGCAGTGCTAAGTTAGTGACTGAATTGTATCACAGATGACCTGTTCCTCCCTTCATTCACTGTTATATTTTGAGGTCATTGTTTCTCTGGCAAACAGGCCTTATTCTTGTGCTAAATCTTAAGCACAATTTCCGCTGAAGGAAACTTACTTGTGGTGATATTTATATCCACTTGTTAGCAGCATTGTTTATAAACACAACCAAGCTGATTGTGATAAGAATATATAACTCAAACAGTGATGTATTCAAAGAAGCATTGCTGATGGAAAGCACCACAATTACCAGCTGCCAAGTGCTGATTGCTAAGAAATCTGTATTTTTATTTTGTTGCCTAGTTACACAGCATTCAAAGTCTGTGGGTAGTGGGAGAGTATTTGGGGTTGCATTGTCAATAGAGCTGTTCATGACGTAAATTTGTAGGACAACCCCGGAGGTCTATTATACACCTCCAGATTCAGGAGTGATATAGTCTGTTTTTCTTGCTGCAGATACCTATGATTCCAGAATTCCTGAAGAGGGTTCGTCTGCTCCGCCCCCTGGCTGGCTGGATGGTGTAAACGGTTATGAGGAACACAAAGGTGGAGGTTAGAGACCCTCACGTATATCCCTCACACAGAATATTAACAGACCCATATTACCAAATTGAATGTGAAGATTGATCCCAAGAAAATTACATTATATACATTATGTTTGTAACTATACTTTAGAAAATAAATATTTTACATATTTAATGTGTATTTAAAATTGAATACATACTTTTCACTTTGTGGTCACTACTACCTCAGTCTACTACTTTAAATCAAAGCCTTTGCTGAAAATGGTGCAGGCTAAATAAATGTCCTTTCTAATAAATTGGCACATGCATTTTAAACAAGATTTGAAAAACATTTGATTTCATTCTGTTGGACATTCATGTCCAATGTTTAGATTTGATCCATTTGAAGTTGAAGGAAAACTCTTTTGTTCCTCTGATTATTGTTTGCAGAGTGCACAGATCAGATTTGTCCTCCTCCACAAGACTTCATTCCTCAGCCGGAAAACGAAAAGAATGCTTTGGTTCCAAACATTATGTGGGTAATATTTATATCTCTCACACTTTGTAGCATGTGTTACACACTTCATTTATGCCACACTTCATTATTTTAGTCATATGCTAAGGAAATAAAGTGTGAATTAAGTATTACATTTATTATGTAATGTATTTTCCCTTAGTTTACTTTGAAAAGTCATTTTCTGTTCTTACAGGGTGCCCACGGTCTCAGAGGATGCAGCAAGAGATGCTTTGCTGCAGTTTGTGGGTAAAAAGTGGACATACAGCAGCAAACCTGCCAAAAATCTGATGTTTAAAGAGATGAAGCCTTTCACAGTTTACCGTGTAAGTGCTTCCACAATATTAATTCACAATATTTCCAAGACTATTGTTGTTCGTGGTTGTTAAGGCAAGTATCACTGTTACTGGATGAAAAACTGGGTGAGAAACATCCTGTAGTCTTACAGTCAACTTGGGGGTGGGCTCTTTTGACTTGGACCAGTAAGCAAGCATGCAGAACAGGCTAGCAATTGCATAGCAACACCTTAGCAACCACTCACAACAGTGTTGTGCATTAGGATAAGCATCACTAGAATTTTCTTCAGATAATGTCAACATTTCTAATTTATATTGCTTTATGTTTTATGTTAGAAATAATTTGTCTTAAATGTTTTCAGTACCGCTTGGAAACATTTACTGAGTCCAGATCCAGTGCTTGGGAATCAGAGCCACATACAGGTGATACGTGTCACCTATGACAAGTGAAAAAATTAGTAAAATAATGTATGCTTTAGTTCCGCATCTCAACCTTTGCTTACTACAGTATCACAAATATTTTCTGCTCAGGTCAGTCTGTGGATGGGCCTCAGAATGGAGTGAGTCCCCCGCCATGGCACGTCCAAGTGTCCTACCCACCCAAATTTACTGATCTTGTTCAAAAGGTCAGGGTGCCACACTCCTCATTTGTAAAGGTAGCAGTCCATGTTTTTTTTAACACTATTAGTTTTCTTAGAAACATTTATTATATATATCAGCTCCAAATAAACACTGAATACTTATTCTTTTTAATTGATCACCTTAAAGGTGCTGTAAGCAACGTTAACCATTAAATGCAGCCACCAGCTACTTAATTAGACACGCCCCGCTATCGAAACCCCGCCCTCAAACAATGCGCATGCGCAAACCGACAGCAAGGTTGCTAAGTGGTTGCTTTTCTAGTAACAGATAAGAAAACCGAAAGAACAGCAAGCTTAAACATTAAACATTACATAATGCAGGTACTAAGGCGAAAGTTTCTAAAGCAAAAACATCAAAATCACGACATTTAGCGACTTTTCGAGCAGGCTACTTTCCTTTCAAAATGGTTGGCAACACTGGTTGTTTGTAGTACACTGTTTAGGCTTTTTTAGAGTCTATAATGTATCAGGACAACTATTTAAGAGATGTCTGCTTACTGCAATACATAAATGACAAAAATCGCTTAAAATCGCTCAATTGCAATGATGCCTAACTGTATTACATTATCATTGCAGCCTTGCAACAGATGTCAGGGGAACGGTCGAGTGAAGTGCATGCACTGCAGCGGAAAAGGATGGGTGGGTAGATGTTAAATTAACAGTTAATTAAACATTTAAATGAGCATGTTCTTATTGTCTGTAATGGCCTGTATTGCATATTGTAAACAGTGAAATGCTGTCCTCACGCAATCAACATGCAGTTTGTATTTAATAATATAGGGTTTGACCAAACTCAGTTGCATATAATAAGCAAAATAAATAGAATATATGTTGTGATGAAATACAGGCTCGGGACATGCTTTAGTTTAAACCACTGTGCACATCATAGACTCGCTGTATGTTTTGCCACGGCTCCGGTCACAGCCGCAACCGACGCTGCACGAACTGCCACGGCAGTGGAAAAAGAAGGTAACATGAACAACACGCACAGAGACTCAAAGTTGAATGCCCCCAATGTTGCTTTCACTGTTACATGGGAGCACGTCAAAATAAAATTCACTTTTCCAGGTGCGTCACCTGTCAAAGAAGAGGTTACAAAGTCTGCGTCACGTGTAAGGGCCACAGAAATCTGGTGCATTTCATACAGCTCACAGTTGCATGGTAAACGTGTAAATAGTGTGCAATCTTTCGTCTGGTTAGAGGTTATATAGCTATTTACACTGGGTAACATTTGTGCACGACATATGTATCAATTAGTGATACATATATGTATATATGTGCAAAATATGTATCAATTTTATGATCTCTCTTTGTTTCTGCTTTAATTTATACATGTACAATAATCTGCTCGTAGCTTGCACATGTCTACAGCAATAACGCCAAGCTGTGTTTCTCAGGAAAAATCAGGTGTTTGAGTTTATACCTGACCGTGTGCCTGAATTCCCACTAAAGAAGTTTGAGAAGGTGTCTGGGGAAGCATTCTTTGTAGATGAAAACCTCCTGGTATAAATACTTCCATTCATTTCTATGCACATAGTAATACAGAGTGACATGTTTCATTTAAGACAACACAGCTTGTTACCACTTGACAATGTATTCTAAACAGGTTTGATCAAATAGAGTAATACAACAACATCAACAATATGCAGTTATTAAAATAGTTGTGTGCAATGGTGCATATTTTGAATTTTTTTATAGCAAATGCTTGCATTCAGGTCTATCCAATAGACGGCTTTCCAGACCAGGACATCTGTGATGCTTCAATGAGAACAATCCAAAGTCACCTACTTAAATTTTCTGCTGTTAGCCGCATTTTGCAGCAGGTGAGCAGAATACATTTAAAGTATGTATTACAATTTGGCTAATTTTAATAGTGGTCTTATTATTAGCAATAATTATCCTATTGTTAAGCAGGCATTTAAAAAAAAAAGAGAAAAGGCCACAAAAAAAACACATCACCACTAGGTGGAAGCACTGCCTTGAATAATGTAATGACGTAGGATGAAAACGCATGTTAAAGTGATGGGTCTAAAACTAGTCTTAAATGGCCTACATGTTAAACAGATGTTACTAAGTCTTTAATAATATTTTCTGTAGGACTGAGAAAAAATGTCTCGTTCTCTTACAGAGACAAACGATTGAGCTGGTGCCTCTCACTCATGTATTCTACACATACAATGGGAAAGACTACGAGTACTTTGTTTTTGGTAAAGAAAACAAGGTTCACACAACCAAATATCCCTCTTCTTGCAGTATTTTGTAGTGATTCTGTTTGTCTTGCCCCTGGGGGCCAAAAGCATGATGGGCTACCAGCACCAAGTTTTCCTTACTTTTAATCTCTTGCACAAGATCATGTGTTATAGTGTGCATCTTGCTGCAATTTATTGGCAAAATATGGTTTACATTTTTTGTTAACGAAAAATGATTATACAGGAAAATAAAGTGTATTTAACAATATATTGATATATATATATATATATATTTCTGATGATGGTGACAAAGCATGATTGGTGACTGTTTGCTGCAGAAATTTTAGAGTTTCATAGTGATAATCATAAGAACTATTCCCATTAACAAACTAATTGAAGCAGAATCTGTGTAGCAGGCTTCTACAGTATTTTTGGACCGATTACTATTTTATATAATAATTATAAATGCGCAGCAATATATATATGGGGCAGTTGTGGTCTACTGGTAAGTGAGTCGGGCATGAACCAGTTGCTGGTTTGATTCCAGCGCTGGCAAGTAGCAATTGAAGTGCCTTGAGCAAGGCACCTAATCCCTGATTGCTCCCCGGCCGCAGTAGTGTGCTGCCCACTGCTCTGAGTGTGTGTGTGTTCACGACTTGCAGTGTGTATTCACTCCTCACCAGTGATGGGTTAAATGCAGAGGTCACTTTTCGGGTATGGGTTACCATATCTGACAAATATGTCACTTCCATACTTGTGCATTTGCTACATTAAGTATGTTACTTGATACATTTTAATATGGGAGAGACAATGAATATTAGTATTAATATTTTTGATTAATATTAGCATCTCACTTTCAGCTTTGAAAGAAGTTAATGTTGTTGTTTAATGCATATTTTAATTTTTCACTAACAATTTGCAGACCCCCTGCAATACCATCGTGGACACCCTAGGTGTCGGTGAAGAGCCCTGTTTTACAGAGCCCTGTTTCACAGAACGAAAAATTGTCCAGTATCAATTTCATTAATTAGTTTCAAATGTCATACTTTGACATATACATGTTTTATAATATAAAATGGTAGTTCTTTTGTGATGGAGACCTAGTTATTGGTAATTTGAGGAGCCCCTTAAGTCTGTTTGTGATAAAGGTGGCTGTCTTAAGTACTTTGCTGATGTTTGTCAATCTGAAGTATTCCTACAGTGGTCCCAAAACATCTAAGAATGATAGCATTTTAATGACATACAATTATAATTTCAATGTATATAAATTATATAAAAACGGGCAAAACAAACCTTTCTGAACAAATTTCAGATTTTTAGTCAAGTGATTTTTATTAGATGTATGACGTAAGTTCCCTTCAAGTAGTAGGAATGTTTCAGAAACATTCCTGCATATATGACTAAACGCTTGGCCTGAAACAGGACGCATCTTCTTATCCAGAATAATGCCACCTAATGTTCTGCCACTGGATCACGGTAGTTACAGTTTTTGACATGTTCTTGATGGATCAACTAAACACCTGCAGTAATAACACTCAAGTGGACGGATGTGTCCGATGTTAAGTGGGTTTGTAGCGCATCAGATCGGTGAAGCGTCGCGTCTGGGAGGGGGCGTGGCTCCCCTGCGCATCAGATTCGCGCTGCGTGTTTGTTTATAGTAAGTGAATGAGGTGCGGACAACATCTTTAAAGGACTGTCTGATCTGATGACTTTACATCCCTAAAGTGGAATAAAATCTCAAAAGGAAAGGAAGAGGAGATTAACACTCGGTAGGTTTCTAAATGTTGTTTATGGTTATTCTGTCATGTTTCAATATTTAACCATTAGAATAAAGATACTGTGACGATACTGGTGATACAAATTGATATAAATACTGTGAGACTGGGAAAGAAACCATGTTACTGAATGATCATATTCACCTATCATGAGGTTTAGATGGTACCGACTAAATTATGTTTATATCATAGCTTATATGTTATAGAAACTGATATGATATAGTTTGTATTGATAGTTATAAACATAGTTTGACTGGACCTATGGTTTATATAATTTGACAGAAAGTAACCTAATACAAATAGTTTTACAGGTGTTGGTGCGTTTCATTTCTTTGCTTTTTTTGAGACCACCAGCCAAACATTTTTTATAGTGTATTTTAGACATTTTACCAACTTCGTTTCAATCAGTTGCATGCTTTGATTTTGATTTCATGTAATTACAGTATTACAGTATAAGTACAGTACATATAAGTACAGTATGGCACAGTATATATATATATATGTATAGTATAGCTTCCAACCCATACCAAAGTATTCCAAACCTTCCAAAAGACAGCTAAAAGAAAATGAGGATTATCATTTACAATAATGAATTCTTAGTTTAGTCTGACATGGTGTCTTTTTAACACTTTACACACTGTAGCCTTGCACAGCCTCACATGTTTGTGGATGGGCAGGATGTACATTGAATGTATTTTAATTGTTGGACGTCAGTGATGTTCATTGTCTGCAGATTCTTTCCTTTTCCTGTTTGCTGCTGTACATAGTTGGGTGACTTTAATTTGTTTGTTTCCGCCTTTGTGTATACTATTAGATTTCTCTATATAGAAAAATCTTAAAATTACATTTGATCAACAACAAACTTGCTATGTACTATTTTCTTACATATATTTAAGATTTCCTAAATACATTTATGTGTGCGACCAGCTAACTGTACATTATCTGGGTTATTACATGCTTGCTTACCATCTTAACATACAGTATACACGTCTTTCTGTGTCTTTCTCTCATCTGATGGATTGTGCTCTGGAGATTTTGAAGGCCCTGATCAGATAGCAAGTGTGTGTTCTTGTTAGGGGGAGTTTGTGTTTCACACCCATTCTTAGCACTTTATAGAGAGAGGAGAAGCGGACAGATGTGTGTGTGTTCTGGTTTTGGGAGGGGTCCTCACGTAGCACTCACATGAGAAAAGCCAGGAGGTGATTGTGAGACCCTTATCTGTGCTGGCCAGCACTGCAGCCCCAGAGCTATTGTTGTTTTATCAGAAATGAGCTTTGTTCTGCTGGTAACAATAGTACAACCCAATACAGTATGATCTAATACACTTTAAGCATCTCAGTATTGCTAAAAGAAGTTTAATAGTTTGTCATAGGTCAACATCTTTAGTTACAGCTTGTGTGTACCAATGTGTGCACATTCCTGCTTATTCTTTATTATAACAATAACAAAGTAAAGTCAAAACTAGAACCCCAAACCTATTATTCAAATAAAAGCTATTTTTTATTTTAACTTATTGAAGGTAGCCGCTCTTTGGCTGGATTACAGTTACAGGGATGCATTTATAAACAGTATTGAAGGAGTTTTTGTGTGCTGAACATTGTTGACTGCCTTTTCCTTCACTATCCAGCCAATTTATCAATTTTACAAATAAAGATTTACTGGGAACTCCACTTCATTTATTGCGTTGTTTAAAAACTCAGTTTGACAGTAGAGATTGTATTTGACCTTTCTGTAGTACTTACTGGAGTATTCCAGGTTAAGCTTTATTAAAAGAATGCCCAGGAAATAATTTAGATGATTACGATTTCAATTATGACCAGTTACTGACCAATTACTGTACGCTTGCCCAATAAACTATGTAAAAAAGTCATAAGCAATTTTTTCCAATCTGAGATATGGGTTGAAATTACTTTCTGTGGTAATCAATAACAATCCAGTGTTAACACAGCATGTTTCTTTAATGTTCTGTTTATATATTCAAAATTGTTTTGTAACAGTTATGTAATGTCTAGAATTGGTGTTGTGATTAGTTTTGGGGTTCGTATTGAGGTTGGTTTTGTGGGATTTTAATAGAAACATTATTACTCTTTGGTTTCACATACTAATGTAATTTATTATCTGGACAAAAATTTTTATTGCTTGGCAGAAAACAACAGTTTAGAGTTCAGTTTGGAATAAAGTTTAGAGTTCAGGTTTGGTGTGATTTTGATCTTACCAGCTGAAGTCTGTGTTCAGGATATCAGATGACACATTATGGAGTATTATGGATGACGTTCTAAGAAGAAGAACTTCAACACTGTTCACCTTTTCCCTGGTGAGCAGATGAATGATTTCACTTCTTGGCTCTGGAGAATCTTTGTTCTTGCCATGCATATCTACAGTTTCTTTGGATAGTCCAAGTTTTGCTTTGATATATGGCCTGATTTATATATTTAGATCTGTTTTTGATTATCAAAAAGTCTGTGTCTGGTTAATGTAAATTTCTTGTATATATATGCTGGTAAAATATGGTAATCTGCCAGATCTTCTATGTAAATTCATTTGCAAGATCCTTCATCCAGAGATTTTCATGATTTATTGACCTATTGCTGTAGTCCTTAGCAATAGGTCAATAAATATAGAGTATTTAGCATTTTATGATGCCTTTTATGTGAATGCAGTTTGTTATTTCTAATATTGAGAATTTCTAAGTGAGATAACTGCTCCTCTCAAATGAAACATTTGGGATGTGTACTGCGTTTTTCATAGTTTACCCTGTTTAACCCTTTGAACTTAGTAGTTTGGACACATCTGCCTGAATTTACTCTCTCAGATCTTCAAAACATTTTAATATAAAGGCCTTCAATGCTTCAAATGAGTTTTGTAGAATAACAAATGTGATATACATATACATTAAAAAAGCATATTTCTTTATTAAACTGAAATGAATCTTTTTGTGGACGGATGAGTTGGAGCAGATAATGAAGAAAAAAATCAGTGTGCTGAGCTTTAATCTAGGCATCTTTTCTGAGGATATAGGAGAAAATAGACCACCAAACAAGAAAGCCACCAATGTTACTATCACTCACCATGGGTTAATATAGTCTATAACAGATATAACTCTGCATATTTATTGTGGAACATATTGACTCAAAGAACTCATTTTCCAACAGAAAAAGCTATTTTGTTCCCTTATTATATACACAAATTATATAAATTGCTAATTTGTATAATTTGTGTAAATACGAACTGCCAGCCCTGTTTAAGATGTACCTAGTGTTAGTCTGTTGCAGTGTCAGTTGGGATTAATACATAAGCACATTCATAGGTTTGTGTGGGTTATGTAATGATGAGGTCATGGGATGAAGTTATGTCAATTTTCTCATCTATAATAACCTTAATGTAATTGTTTCTGAGACTGCACCTCTGGATGAAGTCTTAGGATCATAAATAATGTGCATTGAAAGTATCTGAAGGCTTTGCTATGACTGTACTGCTAAATATAAGTTTAAAGACCATAAATCTGCCTTGAAGTTGTTTGTTAGATTAAGTTTGAGGTGTCTGGTGATGACTGTCACTGTTTTGACTCAAAGTGGAGGAAGACAGGCAGAAATTAATTCTCCAATTTTGCAGGGATTACGACTGTAAACCTCAAAGTGATGTCATATTTTTCGAGAGTAAAGGCAGGACCCCCTTGTTACTCCATGAATCTTCTGGCCTTAGATTTGAAAGGTTACTTTTAACTATTAGGTTTTGTACCACACATTTTCTTAAACTGCAAATCACATTTTGTGATGTCATTTCATTAAAATAAGCTGGAAAAGACTTAACATATTGATCTGGTGCCACATAAAACTTTTCAGCTAGACATAACAAAGGTGTTTCCATTTTCTGCTGAAAATGGAAGAAACAAAACATTTTTTTAAAACTGCAAATCACATTTTGTGATGTCATTTTATTAAAATAAGATGGAAAAGACTTAACATATTGATCTGGTGGCACATAAAACTTTTCAGCTAGACATAACAAAGGTGTTTCCATTTTCTGTTAAACACCTTGGATCACATAATAATTTTAAAGGTTTTAAAGGGCGCACCTACTTGTGTTGAACTTGTGGTAACCTGGGCAGGTGGATGTTGGGCACTCAGCCACAGATACAGACAAACTGTAATTGTACTTGGCTGTTTGTAAAAGAATTGCTGTCAATGGCTCACCCGCCATGTGCGTGTTGGCGAGACGGCAACAACATCCTCAGGGGATGACTCAATAACCCATTGTGGTGCCTCTCTATTATCTTAATTAATTGGCCCCCTCTCCATCAGCTTAACAATAACAGTGTTCTGGCAAACACTGTACTTCCTTCCCACAATGCATCTGTTATAACCTGCTGTCTGGCGCCAAGCGCAGGAAGATCAGAACAAGGCTGGATATGGTTCCATGTGGGGCACTCAGAACGGAAACTCTGTCTAAACACCCAGCCAGCTGTTTCGACAAATAGTAGTAACATACTGTTGTGGCAGTAGACTACGTCATCATTTAGCCAAACTCAATTCTGTAGCCAATCTAAATTCTGCTGTGTTATGGTTTCAGAAAACCCCAAACATACATGATCATCATTGTTCGTATTATAAGTTCTGGGGAGACAAATTGTCTGCTGTGAATCATGTATATGTTTGACTTCCATTGTGTTTGAGTGAGTCTAGCATTGTAAAGTGAAGCTGTTTATTTTTGCAGAGTTGGGATGGAGTATGTGGTGTTTTCTGCCTCTTTAAAGTAGGAAAACAATTCTTTCTATTGTTTATAATTAAAGGCAGTCCAATAAAACAGTCTTATACTCTTATTTTAGCGTCTGAGTGAAACAGATAAAACTCTGGTGATTTCCGCCCATAAGCAGCAATTATAGACTTGGAATATAATACTGGCAGAAATATGCACATATAATTGCTTGAAACATATACAGCTTCCTAAAAGAGATATATGCAGATTTTGTAATTAATAAAACTCTGCTTACAAAATGTTTTAAAAGTTAGTTATGAGAAAACTCTTAACATCATTTATTTAATTGTTTATAGTGGTACTTTTGAATAAAATAATCATTTAAAGTGTGGCATAGGTATCTAAATACTTCTCTGGGACATTGCTTATCTGATTAGCCACTTTGCTGACATCGTCCAACCCTCTTGATGCTTAGACAGGACTGTTCTGCTCCTCCATACATCATATATAAGAGGCTTCACCTGGAGCAGAGATACAACTATAACCATCGCTACCTCACCCCCCACCCCCAATCTATCCAGCTTGGTTGGATGACCTTTGAGGTCTTGGCCTGTCAGGGAGCTCCGCAGGGAACCTTACCTCCTGATATGGGGCTCCTGCTCTGTTTTCTCATCCTTTCAAACTAACAGCACTGGCATTCTTCAGGGCCAAAGAGCCACCGATAAATCATGTAGAGATTATAGGGGACTGTGCAGCAGCAGATTTTTTGAGCATAGATAAAAAACTCCATCGTCATGAAGTCCTTGATTTAGCTTTGTTTTCTTGTGTTCTCCTGGAGGCCAGAGCCAGCATGTGGTAGAAGAATCCAAAAGGTATGAGGTACGTCTGTTTTGGATTAGATGTTTTTGTGTAAATCATTTGTGTCTTGCGGCAAAAGTTATCTCCTGTTGAGTGGCACATGTTCTGGAAGATGTATACTCTTTTAAGTGATCACGTCATCCCCTGGGGTTTCATCAGATAGAATCCTTAGAAGAGGGATCTCCAAATTGCTCTCAAAGGCTTAGTGTAGGGGAGCCCGAAGCTAATCTGTAATTGGCTGCTAGTTTTAATTAATGTCCTCTCAGGTCCTATGTCATGTGAGATTAAACAACTCTCTCCTAATTGTTTGATTAAAAAAATATCTTTCCTAATGAAAAGAATTTACAGACAGCATCAAGCACTGCTGTAAATACATGTCCCCTGAAATGCCCTGGGAACATACTATTGTATTAATGAGTCTAACTGCAAATGTTTTGCTTGATTCCACTGGAGTACTTGTCCTTAAAACTAGGCTGAGAAGTGCTGTTTTGCATTTTTTTATATGCTGATTTTGGTTGGAAATCTGTGAGGTGGATTTGGTAAAATGTTCTAAACAAAGCTGAGGGTAATAAACAGATAGAAGCATTTTTATATTTGCAAAAATGTTTGAAGTTGACGTGTGCACATTTTTGTCCTAACATAATGTAATATGCTGAGACAACTAATAGTATGTCATTCATATATTTATTCCCCTTAGACTGGTGAACACTGTTATGCTTTCAAAATGACCAGACTGATATTATGACATTGGATCAACCAATGTTGTGAGTTGGGGTCGCGGGATTATTTATTTTTGGTAGATGTAGAAAGTCATTGTTTTTGCATTTCCATTTAGTGCAGAAGCTACAACATTTACCTTTAATAAACAATCATGCAAGAACAATGTAGAGATTTGTGTAAATCTGCTGAGATTTTTGTGGAGTTCTGCGGTTACAGATTCTGCCTGTTTATAATTAGGCCCCTTATATACAAAGACCCCTACAAAGAATGGCAAATATTTTTGCAGTGATGTAGAAAAACAGCACACATGTGAACCCTCATGCTTTCATTGTAAGCCACACTTAATATTGGGACTGGTACACAAACAAAAACCCATCACAGAAATACAGAATACTATAAAAGGAAAAGGCTTCCCTTTAGCGTAATGATAATATGTTCCAAATTCAGCATAAAAAATGCAAAAGACAAGGACATTTAAACAAGAGTAAGACTCCAAATCTGCAGTCAGAATATCAAAACACAAGAGGCCGATCAACAGGGAACCGTGACAATCTGTTTTATGGGTGTGTGACATCCAGTGCCTGGAGTGAGGTCACTTGGACCACCAGGGATGAAACACTGTATCGTCTGCAGAAGTTTATTGACATTGTCAGTGTGGTCAGAAATATGAGGAACCTTGCATATGAATCAAAATAATTGTTACTAATGAGATTATGAATTATGAGATAATTAAAGATGACTTTAACCATTACTAACTAAACAGCTAATGACTGAGTTAAGCCACAAATTCTGTTTGCATGTGCTGAAATAGACATTCTGTAAAGTTTTCAAGGGAATATATTTTATAATCATTAGGTGTTTAATTGAGAGTGTGTCTGCACTGATATTGGCTTTAGATTATGTGGGATAAGGATTCCTTGTTACAAAAGGACATTAAAGCCTTTGTTATGGAGTTTTGGCCAGGGTGAGTGTGCTTTGTTTTTGTTTTCACACTGAAACAAACTGGCTTTATGTCTAGCAGGTGTTGTTTGGCATTCTCTCCTCTTAGACTAAACAAAAACCCAAAGCAACATAATGTGTCTAGACAGCGATGTTAACAAGCTGTAAACTGCTTTGTAAATCTGGCTGTACAAGCTGTAAATCTGTTTCAATGGAGCACAGCAGTGACTGTCCACTTATTAGTGTCATTGATTCTGGAAGTACTTTTCCCATTACGTTTTCTATTGAAATTAAATATAAATACTTAAGAGTTTCACAATATTTGATTTAAATAAGTGTTAGAACATTGGAAAAAATACTAAGGTATCTGAAGGACTGTGTAGCTATCGTCTTTTAGGAGTATGCTGGTTGTGCTAATCACAAATGACAATTGAATCAATCACAACAAGAAAATATAAAAGTATTGACTATAAGTCACTGTCAGTAAGTAAAAATGTATGATAAAGACAGTTATATAAGTATATTACAAAATACTAACATATGTAAGTTAATTAAGAGGTATCTGCAAAATTGCTGATACAGTAATTGAAATTTGATCAGATAAACTTTTTTAAAAAACAAACTTGAAATTACACTGACATGGGACTTTATTAGAAGTCCCAATGTACTGATGGTTGATCTTGAACAAATATATGTTACAGAATCAGTCTGTATATGGAGCAAATAAATCTTAATCCTGGAACCTGCCTGTTGCACACAATACAGAGGATTCTAACTAGCCTACTGTAGTCTGGGCCAAATGTACAGTAGCTGGACTGACGTGTAAGTCATGATTTTGGACCCTGAGGGGAGTTTACAGTAAAGTCTGGGGATGAAATCTCCTGTGTGGACCATAACCAAACAGCTAATGGGGAAATTGTCATCATCCTTTGCCTGGAAGATTCATGCTGTGTTTTAAGAGTTTGAAGAGAGGTTGTTAGTCTGCCTAAAGCAATGCAGCACCACAAGGTCAGGCAACTCCTAGCATATTCTTCATTAGCTGTTCACACTATTGCTAACAGCACTGGCTTGCAGAATTCTTGGAAGTAAGGAAATGGGCAGGAATTCTTTTCCTGCTCAACTGCGATCACCAATGGCAGACTGCATAGGGGTTATGGTATGGGGCTCATTTTCTCTAGGAACTTTACAGAAGTATCTAGACGGTTGTTTTCCTAGGTTTGAAGGATGTGCAATATGCATCATTTGACTCCCTTTCTGTTTTGTAACAATATTATATGTCTGGGAAGTATACCATAACATTCCTTCAGGATTCTTCTGCTGGATGACCAACCTCCATCCCCCCCAAACCAGAGCTATTTGTCTAACTAACTTGTCTAGCTAATTTGTGTTTTCAAACATTTCAGTCTTACATGAGAGATATTCCCCCATATACAGACCAATGGCTGTTTATTTTAATGGAGCAAGATATAATGGGGCCTGACAGTTGATCAGCTAAAGTAGATGTGGATTTAAAAGCAGCAGTAGAAAATGTAAATTGACAGATTACTAATCGTTTGTTCATTCCCAACTTTTCCCACCCGGAATGTATTGCTGCTTTATAATTCCCAGATGAACATTGAAATTTTTCTGACAGACAATAGCAGGTGATGAAGAACAGAGTAGATTAACCAAATAGAGATTTATAGAGAAATAGAGAGTGCATAATTAACAGTTTACATGGAGCCTGTGGGCTTAACGGATGCTGTGAGGATAGAGTTGAGCTCAGAAAAAAACAGAAACTTCCAGTAAAAACTACGCAGTAAATGTTCACTGACACTGTGAACAGTCATAGGTTTGATGACATGTTACTTATTATTTTTTAATTTTTAAGAAATAAAAATATTCTGTTTCCTGTCATTAAATTAAGCAACAGCTCTGTTCTGGGTTGTTAAAAAGAAATCGACAAGATGTTTCATGTTTTTTCTTTATTATTATTATTATTTTGTTGCCTTTTTGAGTTATGGAGGAGAAGTTTTTGGAGATTTTCTCTCCATAAATGTATTTAAGAAGCAGATTACACTGCTGAAAATGATGAACCCTTCCAGTTTTTTAAATTTTTTGCCGTGACATGACTCAGATTGTTTCATGTTGGTAACTGGTTAAAAGAAACAAATGCTTGAAGAATTACCAGAATTTAGTCAGTAAAATGAAAAATGACAACAATGATATCTACTATCTAATGACAGTTTTAGAAGAAGAAAGTACATGGAGTACTCATTTTTGCAATTCATTTGTAAACCTAGAATGCTGGATATGACAAGGCAACAGTTATGTTGTGATTTTAAAGGTAAAATGTATCATTTTTAACCACTAGTGTTACCAGCAGAATTGTGATAATGATTGTTTAAAAAAGATTTTCTAAATAAATGCTGTCTGCCATTTGTTGGAAAAACAGATAGTCCAGTCCCAGACTCACACAATTGGTTGAGCCAATGCTGCTGAGTAGTGTTGGTCAAGAGGCTCAAACAAACTGCAACATTTTGTTCACACCATGTTTATATTTTTTTGGGGGAAATGAATTTGCAAAAGACTTACTTTGTCTGTGCATTTTAAGCTGAGATAGCAGAAAGTATTTTAACAAAGAAAAATTACACACTTGACCTATGAATATTATTCTATCTTCCGTCATCTATAAGGCAACCCATCACTTCATTTAAAGCAGAGGAGACCTGGATCCTCTCAGACTGTTAGCGTGTGAAGTGTAGGGTAAATCTGTCTTTCTTCATTGCTGCTCTCCACCTTGCCAGATCTGGAGGTGAGGATTGCAGAGTCCAGCTGGTATGTAAAGGAGAGATGCTTTCTCTGGTCTAACAATCCCAGACTTCAGCAGAGAACAGCAAGCTGCAGGCTGTTACTGTTTAGGGATGTTCAGAATCACTGGGGTATTGGTGTGGGAGGTGCGAACCTGTAAGGTTGATAGATCTCTGATGCACAGGCTAAACCACTGAGGCTTTACAGGAACTGCGTGACACAACTGTGTCTGGGTATTCGGTTATGAAGCAAACCAGAGTTTTCCAAACTGTCCTGGAGGTCCATCTGTTGAAGGTGAGCTGAGTTTTGTCCAAATGAGTGGTCACATGATGATCACAAATCACAGGTGGCCTAGTACTAATTTTTAATTCCAATAAATCATAATTTTGTTAAAAGAGAACTGATTACATGGTTAACTAAACATCTTTAAATCTACTTTGTTAAATGGAGAATATAAGGATGAAACAGACAAAAAACAGAAAACAGCAATTTGATGTTATGTGAATCAAAAGCTTGACTCCTTTTTATTGTTTTCTTTTTACATGTTTTTGATTAATTGTAAGACACTTATTAAATGCAATGTTATTTGTCATCTCATTTTTATGAGCTTGAAAATATCCCAAAAACACGTCATTAAAAGACACCAAAAAGATTGCCCAAAATCTTTAGGGTCTAAATGTTTTTCCAAACTTCGATGAGATGAGATCGTTAATGACATTATATAATTAAGACCAAGTGTAAATCACATTAGAATGGTCAACAGAACGGGTATTTTATTTTTTAATTCTTTTAGCACTTTTTTAAGACTTTTAGCACTTCCTGTCTCAGTGATGAAAACATTACACCTTCTCCCTGTTTCTAAGTTCTTCTCTTCTGGGTACAGATGGATAACCTTCCCACCCTCTAGCACCTGAGGCGTTTGTTACTCATTTGTTAATTGTTATGTTGCAGAGAAACCGTAATCCTTCCTCAAGTCTTCCTAATGACCTCAACAAGTCCTTATTGTTGCCTAAAAAGAAGCATTCTTGTAAATTCTTCTCCATTCTTTGTGCTGCTGGCAATGGACTGTGTTTGTGTCCCCAGAAGCTCAGTAGCAGTGAAACATGCATTTCTCATGGGAATTATAAAACACCTGGACCCATGCCCTGAAGACACCTGTTTGTGCTCCTTGTCGCTCATCTAATGGTTCCTCAAAGAAAATAAACCACAAGCAGACCTTTTCACCTAATTTCTAAAAAGCTTCTGGAAAGATCTTAAAGTTGTGGATTTTTGCATTATAAAAAGTCTTTGTTAAAGCCAGGCCTCAGGAAAATTCTGTGTTTTTGAAGTGAATGGCAGTGTTTTGGAAAGAATGGAGCTGATTTAACATGTGTTTTGTCGTAAAGGCCCCCTGGATTCATGTGCCACCATGTTAAGCTGGTGTCTTTGTGTTTGTCAAAATGGGCGACCAGCTTGCTTGCTTTTCGGCTGGTTGAGCCCAGTGGTGTTTGCTCACGCTGTAGCAGATCTTTTCATGGTTCTGGGCAGCTCTTAATGTGAGGACCAGCCTTTTCATTCATTGCAAGACTCTTCATGAATAAGTCATCTGCATCTCTCTTTGTACGCCTGAGCTGGTGTTGCTCATTTTTAATTTAGTTACATTTATATACAGTTTGATGGATGGGCCAGTTAGGGTGAGGCAAGATAAAAATATATACAATGGTATAAAATAATGGATATTTTTGTTTTAGACGGCCATCTGTCTAAAAGACGGCCACTACACTTGGGTAGGGCTTTCTGACGCTTCTTTATACTTAATAGCAACAAAGAATCAAGTCTAGAGTCTAAAATCAAGTCTTTATACTTAATAGCAACAAAGAGTCCACTCATACAAACAGATTGTGGTTAACTAGTGGTGCACACCTCACCTTTTATTAGAACTGCTGCAGAAAGAGGTGAATGAGTCTGTAGGTCTATGGTCTGGACAGAGTTCATTGGAGCAAAATAATGAAAAGCTCCTGCTGTTCCCAGAATTCTGTGTGGTCACAAGACCAACAGGAAGTGAGAGTGTTCATCCATTGTTTTGATGAAGTCCCATACAATGTGTAACCCTGCAGGGATAATCGTTTTCCTGTCTGCTCCTTAAGGTGTTTGTAGCGTTCTTCAAATGTTTTTAAGAGGCTTTTTGAACTTGAGAAGTCTCAGCATGCATTCAACTTGTAAGGTCTGAATGGAGAAGAAAAGTGCCAACGTTTCACCAACTCTTAATTGTAGCTCATTGATTGTAATTTTGGACTGACTGAGGAAACGTAGAAGACAATGTATAAAGTCAATCTTTAAGCTATGTCAGTCAAGATTGTAAATTACAAAAAAATTGTAACTTAAAAATGATTAATTATTAAGTCATTTTTAGGTCATTAGGTCATTTTTAGGTCAGTATTTTAAAATTTGCCCCGACAGGCTCAGGTTTAGAGTATTTGTGTTCCTCTTCATCGTCCTGTGTGTTGTAGAGAAGAGAGATCCACGGAAACAGGCCCTATAGCCGGAGTGAGCTGCCATTTCTCTGTTGGTTCACGTTGTGCGGCTTTATCACCTGGAAGTGAGTTAATATCAACAACTTCCTGTTCCTGTAGCTTGAAGATTTTCCCACAATTAATATTTGTTTGTTGTCTTTCCTCATATTGAAAATGTCAATGACCAGCTGTAGTGAAATTTACAGCCAAATTCTGTCTGACTTCTACACAACTTGTAATCTGGGTTTATATTGGTCAACATAAAAAATGGGATTCAGAGGTTTGGCGAAGTGTGTTTAAGGACGAATTTATCACTAAATTTGCCAACATCTGCCAGGTTAGAGGCATCAAATATTTAAAAACTCTTTGTATGAGGCTACATTATGTTACATTATGTTTTTGTTCTGGAAAATAAGAACTACTTTCTTAATATTAAATAGACAATTTTGACATTTAGTTTGTTTCTTGTTTCTTCATCAGTCTCTTATTGTGGTATCATTAATATTAGACCCTTTACATGTTTATTACAGTATTTTCCTGTCTGTGGGCAGTTCTGGGGCAGAACAAGCTGGTGTGTGGACCAGACCCTATGCTAATGGTCAGATGTCCAGGCTACTTGAGACAAAGTCTAAGCAGTCAGCACAACATGACTTAGTACGCTAAGAGTCTCAACAGAGTTGTTAAAGATGATTAAATCCGAACTCCACTCACTCAATAATCAAGGTCAAAAAACAGGGGAAATTCATTTCAACCATAATTCAAATCTCCTTTGCTTTCCCAGCTGTATTCATTTGCAGTTAACAAGGCCATAATGGGTGCCAAAATAAATCTATGAAAAATATTCACATATTAGTGTCTGCCAGATCATCATCGCCACCTTGCACAACTAACACATAGTTGTTGTTGAGCCAGGAAGGATGTATTTTCTTTATCAAGAAGAGTAATAAGTTTGAGTCAGTAGACTGAGCTAATAAGAGTCTCTGATCGCCTCTTGAGCACCTGTGTTTCAGTCAAAGCAGTAAATCCATCCTCAGTCGTGAGCTCTTACTCCGGTAAGATATCACGACTGCAGGGCGTAAATCACCCCTGGGGGTGTAACACGTCGCTAAGGCATGGCCGTAAACTCGACCTTTATGTCCCATTTCTTTGCATCTCTGAACCCTGTGCATGTAAATCAAATATGGAAATGAATCCTGAATATTGAATGTCTGATATACTTGGGCTGATTGGCATGTCGAGATGATAAATTTCCCCATAAATCATTTCACGTAAATCAGCATACCGAAGACATACCCCAGTTGGGAGCATTTGGTTTTTATCACTTGAGGAACCTGAATGGAGTTATTATGTTGGAGTAACGCCGTAATAGGCTTAGATTTTGAGTTGATGAATGGAGCAATAGAAAAAGCCTATCTTCATTTTGCATATGTTTGAGCCTGAGCCCATTTTTCTTGTGTCGAGACCGTCCCCAGGGGTCCCCTCATGAGCCTAAGTGGCGCTCTGTGGTCTAACATACAATACCCTCATCATGGGAAAATAGCTTCCCCTGAGAGCCAACACAAAAAGTGCAGAACTTTCAATGAGATCACCTATTATTGGACTTTCTATAGCGTACATGAAACTTGGTAACGGATGTACAAAATCCATCCTATTAATGTAAACTCTTGCTTGGCCGTACATGTCTATTGATGATGGGTTGTATTCCAGCAAAAGGAATTTACAGGAGAAAACTAATTAAGAATTTCTAGGTTGCGCATTGCAATTTGTTTACGTAGCGTGACCTCTTGAAGGGAAGAAAATAAAGATCAGGGCAGCTGATTAGGCATGGGAACTTTTCTGGAAACAATGGTCTGGTTTCCCTCTCCACGTGAGCCTCATTGTCGCACAGTTGTGAGCTTGACGTGTCAAGTTGCTCTCTCTGAAAGCATCAAATTTCCAGTTAGCTATGGGTAATCACAATCGTCCTTAGAGAATTTGTTTTTCTTGAGGTAACATCTGTTGGCTTTCTGGTTTAAGCACCTGACCGCACAGTTTTGACCTGAGGAGACCGTCAGCCACATCGGCTGGTGTTTGCGTGCTTCACCCTGGTAGCTGGGGTGCCTGGGGCAATGGGGATGTAATCTATCTGCTTTCTATTTAGATAAAATGACATATACAGGATTCAAGTCATTGGTAAAGAATGTCATTTGGAGTTTTTACCATCCTGAGGCAACGCATTTTTAGTTTGATGTGGAAAAGGTCTGGTAGACCCATCCAACATTTGTTATTTATAAAAGTTATTTATAATGCACTCAAGCATGTTCTGTCAATAAATGGAAGTCTAATGGTAAAAGTTTTTGTCTTTTGAAGATTGTTTTTATGTAAATACCTTGAATTTCAACTCGCAGTCATACTTATAGTGTATAGCATTTATACATTTAAAAAATTCTTGTATGTTTGCATTGTTAAGATTATGAAAACCATATTTTATATGATATAAAAATTAAACATACATTTTTGTGTCGGCTTGTTTATTCTCCAGCTCTACAAAGGTGATGTGACATTGAAGACATCCTGTACTGACAACCTAGAGGAAGCTGGAGATGAGGATTGTGGGATTGTGGAGGACTGGGCGATACAGTCCACTGCTGGTTGCTCTGCTCCAGTTGTTGTCTCTTGTAAAGTGCAATAATCCAAGTGGACAGAATATACCACGACTACAGCTGTCTCACACAGGTCAGAACCCCCTACCCTAAAGTGATTGTAAACACAGGCAACATGTCTGCACACCACATGTTAGCATGTTGCTAAGATAACACTGGCTAATCTAGTCTTAAAAATGCACAGTTCTGTTAAACACCTCATTGAATTTATACATTTATTAAATGTGAACCAAATACATTTAAAAACTGTTCAGAGTGTACATTATTACATGTAGTCATACTGTAAATGTAGCATCATCCATTATCATCAGTCAGGCCCCTAGGGCTCTTCCTTCATGTCAATAACACCCCACATTATTGTGCTTAGGAAGGTAACATTTCACGTTCTCCTGTAATACTTCAATAATGTAATCATGTCTACAATGCTAATAGTTATGTTCTCCAAACCTCTTTGCCATAGCGGTCTGGGAATCCTCACGTTAAACAGCTCTCAGAAGTCCTAAATTTAAGCACGATTAGTGATAGTTCAAACTGCCATTCTTTACTTCCGTTTAGCTGTGAGTATGTCAGCAGGGTCAGTCTGCTTTAAAAGACAACGCAACAGGGGAAAATGTCATTAACCTCTGCTTCCTGGAAATGTACAAAGTTAATTAGTCTCCTCATTTAATTTAAGTTTTCTTTCTTTCTTGTTTTCTACCAAATCAAATTAAGTGTCATATAATAACACAATGTGTGTCATGAGCCATACAGTATGTACGATTAATATATAATGTTATGTAATTCAATTCAATTTTATTTATACAGCGCTTTATACAATGTTGCATCAGGCCCTTTGGAGCCCCACATGGATCCTCAGTACCTTGCCGTAAGCCAAAAGATTTGACTCAAATAATATTGTGGGGGAATATGGCTGGGGTTTGCTTTGGTGTGTTCTTTGTAGCTGTTAGGACATTGTTAGTAGTTTGCCAGTGTGTGTTTTTTGTGGCTAATAGTCTACACAGGTGTGTGTTTATTGGCTATTGATTACATTTTAGAATGTGGCTCATTCAATCAGAGTCTGAACTATCAGTTGTAAAATTCATCTACAATAAATAGCTTACAACCTTCTGCTAAACACCTGCTGACATCCATTGTTCTTGCCTGTGGAAATGAGTTGTTTATATAATAATAAAGGAAAAATAATACCAATTAGATCTATATTATTTAACAGAATAAAATTTACAACCCTCAAACTCACATTTTATTAACCTAATTTCCAAAACAATGTTATCACATGAGGATATAACCATTTTTTAGGTCATATTAGTGATACCACCTATCACTTGGTGATACGTCACTTGATTTTTCTCAGACTGTCTGTCTGGACACCCACGCCACAAAGTTGCTCATCTCCTGAGCCCTCAACAATTATCAGCACGTCACAGTCGACCTGGTTACTGACCCCTCAGAACATTCCGGAACTTACGAGGCTGAGCCAGCTTCCTAACAGGAAGGTTCTGTATATGGTGGCGTCGGACAGTATGCTATTTCTTCAATGTAAATGTGCTTCCTATTATCTCTGTGAGCTGTTAATAGAAAGCCCCAATGTATACATCATCTATGGGGCGCCGCTTGTTTACAAGAGGCTTGTTTACAGACTCTGGCAGAGAGACTCAAAGCCCAGACGTTATTCATTAGAGGTGAGGAGACACTTGTTTTTCTTGCAGGTATCTTAGAGTGTAATCTCCTCTCTCTCTCTTTTCTCTCTCTCTATATATATATATATATATATATATATATATATATATATATATATATATATATATATATATAATAGATAGATAGATAGATAGATAGATAGATGACTTAATTCATTGTGTTTAAATGGAGTCAACTTTCCCATTTACTGCTTGTTTAACCTCTGAAACTGAAGTTCCCTGGCAGACAGACATACAATTCATATTCCAATGACCCATGACTTTCCCACTGATAGTTACCAGTGAAACTCCCTTTAATTTGGGGGATTGTCTTTCTGGCAGATGGGTGGAATAATACCAAAAGAAACATTCTTGGCACTTGAGAATGACTATATGTCTTAGTTTTCCATGACAGAAAGATTTTTCGGCTTAACACCCACTGGTCAGATTTTGACAGCTGTGCTTCATAGTGTGTGTGGAGTGAAGATAGAGGACTCTCTCAGACTATCAAAAAACAAAAACATTGAGTCTGAGAGTTTCTGAGTCATCTTTAACTCTCATTTTATGGATGAGACTGATAGCTGCTGTAGATTGTCACCATTGGCTTTCATAACTTCTGATAAATGTCATCAGATGTCCATTGTCTGCCCCAGAAGTCATTGTACTGTCTTGTGCTGTCTGCACATGTTTGTGTAAATTATGTATAAATTATGTAGCCTTGTAGTTCTGTGTTTGTGTAGAACCTAGATCCTGGAGAAACGTTGTTTCGTTTCATTATGTACTTGTATATGGTTGGAATGACAATAATCTCCACTTGACTTGACTTGATCTTTAACTTGAACTTTATCTTTAAGCACAAAATTAGAAATTTGGCCTTATTTTAACAACATCCCAAGTTTAGTCTTTGTGAGATGGTACAAAACTTTTTCTAAGGCCTCTGTTGTCATAGAAATACAGCTGGCTTTTACATCGTGACCTGTGAGAGGTATTTCCTGAGAGCTGACAGACTGTTGCATCATGATGGTGATCACTGACTCTATAACCCATGTGTATACATGGAAACAAGGTGCAGAATTTAAGCACAGCAGATGACTCTGGGCCCCTGGCTCTTACAGGGCCTAATGAATTCATCAGTGCATTCACACTGAACAGAGCCAATGAAAAAAATGCTGCTAATTAGAGGAAAGAAAAACAATAGGACATAATACACTTAAAAAACAATGAAACGTCCCCTGAGATGTTACAATAAAAGTCCCTCTAAAACTGTTATTAATTTGCGATGTGAAATTAATGTACTGTACATGCTTTAACAAAACCGTCTTTGTGATCTTCGCTTTTTTATTTCTGACCTTCAAAAATATGTTTATTGTTATTTCCCATCTAGCCTCAGAGAAACACTGATTTCAAAAAGTTGTGTCTCCTGTGGAAGTGTCTTGACCTCATTCTTTAAACATCGAGACAAAACCTCTTCCCAAAGCCTAAACATTATGGACACAAATCTGTGACATTTTTTTAATTGTCCTTTCGAACCAAAACACAGCAGTCTTGTGACATGTAGATAAAGACTGAAGTCATTTTACTCATGTTGGGCAGATAAAACATAAAACCAGAATGACAACAGATAATAGCATGTATTCAGCAAAGCAGGAGGGGCTTTGCTGAAGTGTCTCTCACACACTACACTTAAGTAACTTAAATCCATGTGCGTGTGTGTGTCCTTGTGTTTGCAAACACAATTTCAGCACCTCCAGTCTGGCACTGAAGCAAATTAAACATGCCCCCCGTGGCCCCTGAGGGAGATGACGTCTTACAGAAAGTTCCAGAACGTAATGAAGTAAATAGCTCAGGGGCCAGAGGGGCGCTGCACTGGAGGCCTGTAGGCCTGAAGAACCACACTACCCCTAGAGAGAAGCATTTAGTCCACTTTGCCCCACAACGATGGCCAGAAAAACATGAGGGTCACAACCACAAAGACCTCCAATGGGTTGTTCTGGTCCCCATTTTTCTTAGCTTAGCTTCTCTCCAGGGTCTTCAACATATTATGAATGTGGAGTCCATGTTAATCACTCAAAAGAGCAGTGAATGTCCCTTTACTAGAAAACATTTAAAGAAACAGTACATCAAAAATTAATGTTACAGGTGACTTCACAGTCATTTTTGTGTAAATTCCTATTCCTTTAAAAAACTTGCGGAAACTGTTGTTACTTCTCAGTGCTAGATGGCTGTAGCTGACACACAGTTAAAATTCATTGATCTAAAGTTTGGCACGACAGCAAGTGTAAGGAAGTACGACAACCTCGTAATCTTGGCTGTAGAGTTCAGAAAAACCTTCAAAAACAAACACCAGAGGACACAAATGAGAAATAAAGAGAGTCTAAACCCGCCTTGGAAAATGAATTGCTGCTGGTGCGATGATTTACAGACTGTTGTTGGTTTACTGCTGTAGTTTAGTGTTTTATGAGGCAGGTCATGAGGATGTCCTCCAATCCAGCACGGAACTCAGGCATTAAAATTTTATTATGAGCCTTAGTAACTAAAGGGACATTATATCCCCCTGAAATTGTGGCTCAAAACTTTTTTAGTTTCTGTCTGTTTTATATGCAGGGAGTGTTTGTGTAGCTTTGCTGCTGGCCTCTCTTGGTTAGATCAACGCATTCCAGTAATGCACAATGAATTATAGCTTTAGCTGCTAGTTTTGCTTGATTTGTCACCTATTACCGATCATGTTAGAGCTTGAAATGCAGTTCTAGAGGATTAATTCTCACAAAACATGCAACGTCTTGTTTTCATAGATAGATTAAAGGTGAAAATTGAGTTGAAATCTTGTGATGATTTCAAGCATTTGAGCATAAGCAAACATAAATTATGTGTGGTGTGTCCAAACTTTGGCTGGGTAGTGTATATACACAAACTGTAATACTGTTTTGCATTTTAACAGGAAGAGATTTGTTGATGGTTTAACACTAGGACTTTTGTGTTGTAAATCACAACACAAACATTTTGTGTTGTAAATGTTTATATCTGGGGGGAGTTTGATACTACGCAAGTTAGTAAAAATGGACATGGGGTCTGTTTTTATAGGCAGTTAATGGCCTGGAACATTGAGGCAGCCTGCCTAACATACACACACACACACACACACAAAGCACCACAATTCTCTTTATTCTCTTAAAAATGCTTTACTGTGACAACACAGAAGATTTTAAAAGGTTTTTAGATTGATCTAGTAAAAAGGAAATGAGAAACAATGCAGAGGTGGACATTTAAATGAATATTTAACATCTGCGCAAACTCACCCTTAAGTCTTGAAACATTCACCCCATGTTTAGTTAAAATGTGCTTAGCAATGTTTCACTTTTCAAAGTGTTTCCTACTGTGTCAACGTAATAATGTCTCACTGGCCCTGTTTACATACAGTATTGACGTCCATCTCGTGATCAGTCACCTGTGGCCAATCACATGTGATTATATACATCACTATTTACACCTGGTAGCAACGTGTCTCAAATGTATTTTCTATGATGAGTTGTGTTAGGAAAGATTACAAGAGGGACACTGATTTTATAACAACTACATGTCATTATTACATTTACATTACACATGCCATGTGCATTTTTGATTGCCTCCAAATATGGTTGTGTGATCTGTTTACAAAATTCATTTGGAAGCTCATTTAGACTTTTAATTAGTGCAGTACAATTAATTCCTTTAATACCTGGTGTAAATGTGATCAATTTCAGTGAACAGCAAAAACATAGCTCATGTACTGTCTGTTTTGAAATACCTTCTAGTATATAGTTCCACTTTCAATTTAATGTATTCTAATGCTAAAATTGGAGAATTTTCTAAGCAATGTTTTGCTTAGACCTTTCTAGCTGTAAAGAAATGTTTCTGGCAACAGAATAAACCAAATGAAATTGTGTGGTGTGGTTTCAAAATATGATCCCAAAGTGAATGTTTTTGATTCTGCTAGAAACAAGGGTTTAATGTAACAAGCATATGCATTATTTTCCATCTGAATGAAAACTGAAAGTGGATAAATGAAATTGAATGCCTTTGGTTTTCTTATTCACTCTTTCCCCCTAGCTCTGCTAATGCGGGTGACCCAGAATACAACTTGGTGGGTAATTAACGGGACTGGGTGCCATTGACCCAAAGGAAGCAAGTCGGTTCAGATGGAGTCAGCCTGTGTGCTCCATCATTGCAGAAAGCTTTTCTAGGCAGTATGAAAGAGACAAATGGTGGAGGATAGGAAAATTGATGACTCTGAGGGATGAATGAGAAGGGAATATTGCAGTTAACACCCATTTAACTGCAAATACAGTTTTTGGACCAATGAAATGCTTTCTAGATTATGTTCCTCCCCCAGTATCTCCTGCCACTGACTGTCAATAGCAAGTAACAAATGATTGTTTATAGCTGTGAATAAATACTGAAAAAATGAATCAGTTCCTTCAGTATGTCAATATATTAACCCAGGGATCTTTTTCAATTTTAATTTAGTTGCATGTTACTGAAGGTATGTTAACAGTTCAGGTACACAAGAAGCTACTTAAAGTAACGCTGTATAACTTGGGAAGGGATCAACAGTGCATACTAGAGCCTTGAAGCCAATTCCCTTCAGACCTGTTTTTACAGGAGGAAATTTGATCACAGGAACATTTGCACCTTCGACTGTTCCCTGCGATCACTCTTAACAAACAGCTGGAAAATGGCCTGGCAGTGAGAATTTGATGCATGTTGGCATTGATAAACAGTAAGAGGATGTAGCTCGGCCACCCGATACAAAGACAAAACAAACACGGTCCTCATTCTCGCAGTTCATGTTGTTTACACTGTAACTTGTACACATGTAGTATCATGAAGGACCTCCCATTGAATTTTATTGTTCTTGAAGTTAGACTAATTACAATTTTAGCCCTAGCTGTAATTTAACCCTTATATACACCTTCTGTCAATCATACATTATAAGAATCATACATTATAATAAAGTCCATTTTGTCAATTAAAGACAGACCTCATAAGTTTTTAAGGTTTTTTTACTATATTTGTAGAAATTTGGCCTTTGCAAGTATGGAGAAACAAGTACACATGCTCATAAAAATAAAGTCCTTACAATTACTGTCTCTTAACAGTCAGAATTGTCTGTTTCTATCAGGGGAGATAATTTATTCACTCTTGGGAAAGTCTTAATGTTTTATTGGTTATCATTAAATGTCAGCCTGAAGCCATTCCAGCTAATTCTGTTTTATTGCAAATACGTTTGGGCAAATCCACTCCTTTTCAGACCAGATTAGATAAATCCAAATTTATTCTTATTCGAACACTTTCTCTGTTAATATGAAACCTCAAGGTTGTGCTTCTGTGACCACAAGATAATTGCTTTGATTGAAGTTTCTTATAAGGGGACTTTTCTAGAAACAAGATAAGGCAAAAAGTATGATTATTTTTTTAAGACAGATCACCTTTCTTTTGTAAATCAGATTAGAAAACACTGATTGTTAATGTTTTTGACTTTTTGGCTAAACTGTTGACCGCAATGTTATAGACGGGTCAGTTTAAATTCATAGTTTTTCTTGGACCTGTTTATTTTAATGAAACTGTTTCCTTTTCTTCCTCATTGAACAAGGGAAAAGCTCTTATCTTTTATCTTGCTGAGTGTGTTTTACATACCATTTATTAATTGTAAACAAAATGCATCCTAACTTACATTATATCATATTTTTAACATTCATTCACTACAAATCAAATCTATCTGCACTTAGCGTACACACAGATCTTTCAAATCCATCTGTTAGTTAAATAAATAATTTTTGCATTATAGCTGGTTCCTGTTTTTGGTAAAATTGCAAAAATTATGGTCTGCACATGTTGGTGTATGTGAAATTTTTTGGAGTTTACCCCAAACCACAGATTCCAGATATTATTTGAAAGATATTTTAGCACATATTTTGAAGGTCAGAGACGGTTCAGTCCCTTTACTCTGAAGCTGTGTTCCAAAACCAAGAGAATTGCCTCACTGTCTGCTGCATACATATTCAGGCGCCTTCAAAGGGACTGTTCACATAGGACACATTTTAACAGTTAAAACAGAATGCAGATGTCTTAACTTACAATTAATTCAAATGAATTGAGTTTGACGTTAGCACGCTGGAAGGCTAAACATATTCTACTCTAATTAGCAAAACAATACATGGCATTTTCATATAATCTTCTTTCTTAATTTTGGATAAGCTGTTGTGTTAGGTGCACACCTTCTGTAAGATGCCTTACATTTTTACCAATGTACCGTAGAAAGCTCACTTTTTGTTTTTGAGCGTTCTCTGCACTACAAGGTAATTATGCTTTTATCACTAGTCTTTGAGTCATGCTTTTGGTTTATGTAGAACGTTTGAGTCATTACAGATGTTCCAGCAGCAATTATAACAAAGCCACAGCAACATCAGGAGTAAACAAGTAGCTATACTTAACCCTTAGAAAATATAGGACCCCTAAGAAAGAACTATAAAATGTATAAATTTTACATACGTCACTCTTATTTTCCTGCTAAAAATCCAGCTTAAACTGGTAGATGATTTGGAACATGGCTGCTGATTTCTGTAGCCTGAACTAGTTCTGGTCTTAGCTGTTTTTTTTCAGAGTAGTTTATTTTGGGCACTTCTTCAAGTTTATCAGGCTGGGAGAACCAGCTAAGACCAACAAACACTCTTTCTAGCTGGTCTAGCTCTTTCTAACAAGTTGGCTGGCTTGCTGCTGGTCAAAGATAATCTACCAGCTTTTAATAAGAGCAGTGTTTTGAACCTTCCAATATGGTCTACCAACATGGACCAGCAATCATGTTCTAGCTACTATCTTTAGCTGGATTTTCCATGAAAGTTGTGAGGTTGGCCGGAAAAATTTGGCACAGATTAACAGCACGGTAGGCTAACAGATGTAAGCCTGTGTACTGTTGTGAAAGATTGATGCTGGTTTGTGTAGACATGCATCCCTTGGTTCAGCAGATGGGAAAGATCTACATGTCCAGATCCACCTACATGTTGACTTTGATACTGCCCAGTGGTTTGCCTACTCAAATAGTGGAACACAGATGCAGATGACGGCAGGGAGACGTTTTTCTGATCAAGATTCTTCTCCTTACAGCTGGAACTTTTGCCTCACCAACAGGCCTCCAAATCTTCGCATACTGGTGTTGTCCCTGTCAATCAAGCTTTACGTCCAGTCAGAGGCCACCGGTGTGAACAGCACTTGATGAAATGTGTGATAATGAGGAGAACTGACCCCCCCACACACACACACTGTCTGATGAGTGACAGAATCTTTTAGTGACCTCTGACCTCTGGGTCCCACCTCCAGCCAAATAATTAATTATAATTATTCTTATTTAAAAATGGATAACAACAAAAGGTGGTGATGCAGTTTAAATATTATACTTTATGGAGTAATTAAACAGTTTTTTATGTTGTGATAATTAAAGCCTTAAACAGGAAATGGTATCAAAGAAATGATATGATCAATAAAATCAGCGGTCATAGAGAAAACCCTTGTAGATCCTTATGATGCTAAATCTGAGGGTGCCATGGGTCTGGGCCTAAGTCTCCTAAAAATCAGATAATGTGACTTTTTATTGACATTTTAAGGTTATTTCAGGTTATCCCAGGAAATATTGGACATGAATCAAAATACATTTTTATGCAAAAAGGTTATTCTTAAAATTGCTGAAAATTATGTTTGAAACTACTGATCAAGATGTGTACACATACATATACTCAATGTGTATGTAAAATATTATAAATTGTAATAAAACAATACAATTAATAATTAATAATAATAATTAATAAAATTGACACTATCGATAAGTCTGTAAATCAAAGCTTTTGTTGAATTCAGAAATCAATATGAATACAAAGATTATATTTATAAGAACCAGGCACGTGTTTTAAACTAGAATCAGATTTAGATTATTGCCCACTGATATACTGATTCTGAATCTAATTAAAACCATTCATGCGCGCAATAGCCCCACAGCCAATCACTTGTAAAGTTATTGAGCTGTCACAAACAACCTGCGTCTGTGCTCCATTACAGTCACGCCCCTAAATTTCTTTGAATTGCCTGTTGCCTGGAAGTTCTTCATTTCCTCTGATCCTCTGATCTCATGTGATAAGCTGGAGATTGTTACAGGTGTTTGGCGAAGTTCCATACAAGATCAACCCACAAACAAACATTCGTGAACGACGTTCGTGAATGCGTCAGACACCAGAGAGCTCGTGTTTACAATATCTCAACACTGTGAACTCACAAGTGACCCACTTGAAGAGAACTGGGAGGAAAACAACTCTGGACTTGATTTTCAGGATTTAGTTCAGAATAATATTGGATTTAAGAAGATACTTTGTTGAAGAGGGCAGAGATGTTTGGAAATAAAAACTCAAAACTGAATAGAATTCTGGGTGGCCTTAATCTGTTTCAGAGCCTAATCCACCAGTTTCAGTTCGTAATCAAGAATTGAGGTTAAACCTTCAAGGTTTAGGCATCTTGACTTTTGAAACACTTAATAATGATTTTGAATGAAAGACCCTTCTCCTGGCAAATCGCTGGTTGTGTAGCTGAGGTATTGAAAGTTTATTGAAGTGTGACATCGGATGAAGAACAAACAGTATCTGAAGCTCTGTTCCAAACAGTAAGGACCACATCAAATGTGTGTACCCCCCAAAATTTGGATTTTGGCCTGTGTCCCACATCTTGGATGTTGCGTTGTTTTTCTTTAACATTCCTTTAAAATTCTAATCACATTGATTGGGTTCATCTAGATCAACCTTCAATCCTGTTAACAAAGTTATTTTAAAAAACGTAAACTAATATTTTTCTTCAGTTTATGGGAACTGGAATTTTAACTACTAAATAATATTTGATTATTGATTATCAAGCCCTATTTTGTACCTTTAACAAGGAAAGTGCCATCTTTGTCAAAAACAGTTTGCAGGAAATACATGATATTCTGAATAATTAAATGTCAGTGGTTGTTGATTTTAAGTTAAACACATTTATGGATAAAACAAATAATATTTTGTGCAATTTTAAACATTATTTATTGGTGGCTGTTCTTGGGGTTGATGTAATACCCCTGGAATCAAACTGCTAAACAACTGTGCCTCTTATTAAACTTCCGGCATTAAGTAATAATAGACTGAATTATATTATTGTACGTAAAGGGTTCATTCAAAAAGACTTTCAACAATTATTGAATGGACATGTACAAGACACAAGAGCTCTCTGTATGCAACTGATAAACTTTGATTGATTCCAGCTGTAACATGCAGACCAGATGTTCCATGTCAGTCTTGATCAGTGCAGGGTTGTGTTGAAGATCTCATGGCTGAATGCCGTACCACCCTCGGTTTTACAAATTTCAATATATATCACCAAACAGATGAAGCACATTAGCATGTTGCTAGCTCTATTGCTAAGTAGCAGGGCGTTTTCCAATGTGCGTGTTCAGTTATGATATGTGGCTGTCTTGGAAGCTTGTTTCTGATTGGTCTAATTGTGGCTGCATGATCATGTGTCATATATCACTCTGCACTCGTTCCTCTTACACAATAAAATAATTTAAACTCTAATTACTACATCCGCTTATTAACCTACTTGGTAAGTAGCTGTGTAATAAGTGTGCTAATGTGCAGTCATTCAGTCATTATCACAAAATAAACACTTTCAAAGTTTATTTTACTATAATGACCAGTACAATATCTCTTACTTTACTGTTTCAAATCATCACATTACGGGCAAATGTCATTTGGGTAACAGTACAATGCTTGAATCTTGTATGAATAGGACACATTAAATTAAACTGCTTCCTCTAGGAATGTAGCTAAGCCTCAGACTCTCTGTGAAAGACAGCTCGTAAAGTCAATACAGCTTAACACTTAGGACAATCTATTGGGTTTTGTGCAATCATAACATTTGATATAAACCTGCATTCTGTGGCACGGCACCTTAACGTTAAAACAGCCAGGAACAGTTTGTCTGAGCACATTGATAACAGGACCCAATGGACAGGGTGGAGTAAGAACCAGATGTGTCTTGCAAGAGATGCGAGGAAAGAAACCTTCTCTGGCCATGCTTGTTTTCAAAGTTTAGTAACGCGAATGTAAAGTATGTGTTTAGGAAGTGGGTGGAATGGGGGAATTTTCCTCAGAAATCCAGATAAACAGCAGTGTGGGAACGTTTCTGATCCAATGCATGACACGCGAGCAACACAAGCTAGACTCTGAATGACCATGAGCTCATTGAGATTTTGTTTCCTTTGGCGATCATGAAAGTCTATGCTAAAAAATGTCTGGCCAGATTTTGTGAGGCAAAATGCTTTTCAAGGTGTTTTCACTTATTAAAGTGATCTGAAACTGGTTTGCTAGATTTCTGCCTCATACTGTATGTGAACGCTCTAAATGATCTCAGACCCCTTTACAGTGAAGTGAACTAAGACCACCTAGGTGCTCTGAGTAGGGTTCAATTTAAGCCTGAGGTGCCGTTCTCTTATCATCTGCATAATGAATGCAAATAAAGAAATTAAAAAAATGTTTTTAGTTAATATAACATTCTCATGGGCCAGGTCCTAAAAACATGAAGTGATATTCTCACTCGTTTTGAGAGTTAAAACATATATAACATGGTGACTTGTTTGTGAACCCTCAGTTTGAAAGGGTGCCAAATTCTCCAAAGCCCACAACTATAACTGACAGCTAAAATCTCCAATGGAATGGATTCCAACAGGTGCTGTGACTTGTTTATTGGCATTTGTGCTAAATGACTTTCATGATGGATGGCATCAACATGCCCCAATTATGAGATTTATTTTGACTCTTCGGTAAGAAATCACCTTGTGTCATCAAGAATTCCTTTAATTGCGAGTCATGCAATGTGGAGCTTTAATGAACTATGGAAGTTACAATAAGGCTCATTTACACAGGAAGAGATTTGAAATATAATCCGGGAAGGAGTTTGTATTACATTCATCACAGATCCTAAATGCATTGATTTTAATTACATACAGAGGACTCAGTCATTTACAAAATGTATTTTAATGAATCACATTCTAGGAGGTTTTTTTATATAATGACCCCAACATTTAATGCATGCCCCCATGGCCCTGACCCCAGGGCACAAGATTAACAAGCATTTTTCATTTTAGCTACAGAAAGGCAAGCAAGAACAGAGGAACATAGGCTACACATACAGGTGAATTATTCTTAAGGGAATAGTGCCTAATAAAACTAAAATGTAAATTTTATGAGAAAATACTGAAATTATTTACTCACTGTTTTATTATTCCAAACCTGTATGACTCTTTTGTGTAACACATACAGATTTTGTTTAAAGAATGTTCTTTGTCGTGGATGCTGAATATGTCGTGAGGTGTATTCTGATCAATATTAGTTAATGCTAATTTACCAAAACAAAGAAGCTGAAAGTAAGGTCATTCATAAATGTTTGTTTCAGTGTTTTGGCCCTGTGATCATTATTTTATACAATTTGAAATTATGAAAATAATTTGTAGGAGTTAAATTTTGTAGGAGTTAAATCAGGAGTTAAACTCAGGACAAGGGCTGGGGGAAAGTTTCAAAATTGTTTCAAGTTTCAAAAAACAGCACAGTGACATCCAGGTGAATCATTTTACCTTCACCTGGACGTGACCAGCTAAGCTCATATGGCAAAAATGTGTTCTGTGGTCCTTTAGCTATTTCCTGTGTAACTCACTTTCATCTGTACCAGGGCAAGGCGTGAGGCAAAGAAAACAACTGTCAGAGTTTATTACCTCAGTCTCCCCACACTTCAACCCAACATGCCCGACACCTCCAAAAGCTGGTAGTTGCGCTATTTAAACCCCCTGTTGATGTGTAATCATGCACCCTTCTGCTTTTCCTGCAAATATGCTGCATATGTGGGCCTCCTGTCAGAGACGTGTCCCCTTGGAATTGTGGGTAACAGTTGAGTGCAGCTGTCAAGGCATAGCGTTCAGGGTTAATTGGCCCTAATTGGGAAGGTTGTTTTCTGCCATCAGCGAGAAAAAGGGGGCGGTGCGGGGAGATTCTGTTGCGTGTCTGAATGTGTTTGTTCGGGTATTGAATTTGTGCAACTGTGGTGTGGAAATGTTGATTTTTGTAATCTGATTAATGGGAGTGTGATGAAACCTTTTCTATGTGTGATTGACATATTTATTTTAAATATCTCTCATGGAACAGAACCTTGCAGTGACCTTGTTACTGAGTGTGCTGTGTGTTTCTGTATCACACAAATTGCAACACAAAGCTTCAAAAGTAATTCTATACAATAACAACAATCTCCCTGCCTCTCGTAAGCACACAGTAAACAGGGTTTTAAATTTATGCAAAAGTTTAATATTTAGGGTTAATGACCAACCCACCATACATAGCAATAAAGACTTTAAATGGCTATGGAAATTATTTCTTTTTAATTAGAATACATTGGATCATTTCAATTTCTTCTGTTAAAAGTCACGTGCTGCCAAAACAAACATTGTAAAACAATGTAAAAACCAGGAATGTACTAAACCTTTAGCTGTTTTTTGTTAAAGTTCTTCTTCTTCTAACTGTTCTTCTTGGTCAGATCTGAGGACGAGGAACAGCTCTGCAGTGTTTTGGGATGGTGGAGAAGGTGGAGCGTACCAGGCCCTGCTGCTGGATGAAGATCGCGGGTGGCTGCTGGTTGGAGGTCGGGACCACATCTACATGGTGAACTCTGACAGCCTCACCCAACCGGCACGCAAGGTCAGAGATCCCAAGCACCACGTGACGCCATTATGACATCATCTCTGATTATGTCATAATGGCCTCTCTAAGGGCAAATAAATAATCCAGGTTGACTAAAGCCCTGTTGAATGTGTCTGGGGTCTGTTGTCGATTACCACAGTAAATAATAATGACCACCTTTGTCATAATAATGACTTTTAAGCATTTGTACAGTAATATACAGTATTTACAAAGGAAGCCTAGCAAACAAGCTGGCAAAATCACAAAGCGTAATCATAACAATAACTTTATTGTTGCAAGTGTTAACATGGGACTAGAGTGACAGAATTGTTAACAAACCTTGATTTTCTGTACTACACCACCACTGCTAAATAAACAAGAATCAAACTCACTCCCTTACATTTGATTGCATGTCATTTCAAATAATGAAATACCTACAGATGCTTGTAGCAAATGATGAGGTCAAACATGAAAGCATGTCAGGGTCTCATTTGCCCAATTACACTGTTACTGTATGTACAGTGTGCTGATTGCCAGCTAATGATTAGGTCAATACCTGCACACCATGTCCATGTGGAAATCATCACAATTTGTCAGGCATGCAGTTGGTTGAGTAATTATGGACATTCACCGAAAACGTTAAACAAACGAGTTTGTGTCTGTGGATTTTTTTTACATTGATGTGATCACATTTACTGTAAATATTCAAAGAGAAATCAGTTGAGTTATTCACTTCAGTACATTTTCAGTTTCATTCAACAATGACATAGTTAAATGTTGATTAATATCCTTTAAAGGGATAGTTCAGCCAAAAATTAAAAATTCTCTCATTACTGACTTAATAATTACTGACCATAATGACCATGTCTGTCAAGCTGCAAAATGACAAATAGCACCATGACAGTAGTCCATGTGCTATATTTAATATAATTTTTATATTTATATAAGTCTTGTGAAGCCATACAAAATCAGTATGCAGGGAACAGACCCAGATTAAGTTACTATACTGATAACACTGTATGTTTACTGATCTTCAGCTCTGTCTAAACATATATCAATACCAACCAAATGTGATGTGCTATTTTTAAATACTGGATGCAAACACAATAATAATAATAACAATACGTTTGACAGAATATTTATTTTGGATGAACTATTCCTCTGATTTTTTCTCTGCAAGAAAGCGTTAAAGGCACACAGCTTTTCCTGCTTCAGAAATGACTCTGCTTACAACTGTAATTTGTTATTGTGTTATGCAATGCTATTTTCCATTCTTTGGAAAAACTGCTTCTTTTATTTTTAGATTCACTGGCCAGCTGCACAAGAACACATTGAACACTGCAAGTATGCTGGAAAGAATCTGTCGGTAAGATGTTAGGACTTTAAAAGGTTACAACGGTGAATCTGGGTACAGAAAAAACCTAGAGAATGACCCATCTGGTTATACATAGATTTTTTCATAGAGCTCTCTCATAGTCTGAGATAAGAATAAAGCATGAAAATTCATATTTATAGCTCCATGGGGAGATATTTTAGCCAGAATGTTCTGAGAGAAGGAAAATCGCTGTATTTTGCAGGAGTTTTGACTTCATTTTCCCCTGTAGTCACAGTGTAACATCAGTAGATGCATTACTGGGTGATTTATAAAGCTGTATCTATATTTTATCCAGTGCTCTTTCAAATCACGCTTTTAATCACATACCGCATATATCTCGTAGATGGACTGTGCAAATTATGTGAGACTCCTGCAGCCTTTCAATAAAACTCATGTCTATGTATGCGGGACCGGTGCATTCCATCCACAGTGCACCTACATTGACCTGGGACACAATCTTGAGGTGAGCAGTCAGAAAGATGTACTTAAATTTTGAGAGATCTGTCTTTGGTCACTAGTCAGTATGTTTTTTGGTAAGAACACAAGTGGTAGGAACACAGGTGGTGTGACTGAATTTACAGCAGGGAATGGGACCCATTGCCCACTGGTTGTAGGGAGTTGTTAACTGTAAAGCTAAACCAACAATGAGGGTAGTGGTGCAAATAATGTGACAGTTTTGAATCTGTGTCCTAGAAACCCACGTTTCGCCTCCTCAGCCATGTCATAGAATCCGGGCGAGGAAAATGCCCTTACAGTCCACAGGAGCCCTTTACCGCCCGACTGACAGGTGAGTTTTGTGACCCTACTGTACATGACAGCTGGCAAAAAACAACCCTTAACTGAAAAACAAATGAAAAGGTTATCAATACTAGGTGCTTTGTTCTTTACATAAACACGCCCTGGTTTTTGTCTTTCTGCCTTGCGGTTCACGTCATTCATTTCACCCATACCGCCCTGAAAAATGGCCCACAAGCCTTTTGGAAGAAGAAATACTCATGAAACGTGCACAAAGAATGTACATTTGTTACACACTCCCATTTGAACTACTGGTAAATGGAACAGTGTAAGCCCACAACCAGATGTGAGTTCTGAATGAGGCACTCTGGAAGTTCCCTTAATCAGTGGGTTTGTCACCCATATTTGTTCCTGCTGCACACTAATTACACAGTTAATTGAATGTATAGAAAATACCCAAGGGCTGTTACAATAAGGTCAGGAAATGAAACCCAGATGCAAAATTGATATTATACTCTTTTTTTTTAAAGCGTATACACCCCATAGGGCCACAATGCATAAACCATATGGTACCTAATTAAAGGCTATTACTGCAAATGGAGAACTTCATATAATTTAATTAACCCTTTGTGCATCTGGAATAATTAAGATTTGGTATTCACACAAGCTGCTGTATTTTGATAAAGGTTCCAGAGTCAGGGGACAGAATCATTAAAAAGGAGTGAAAAATCAGTCATAAAGTTATTCTGGATCTGTTTTCTGTAACCGGCTCCTGCCCCTCTCCTCAGATGGAGATCTGTATGCTGGGACATCAGTAGACTTCATGGGGACAAACGCTGCCATTTTTCGCACGTCTGTTCATAGCAGCAATCAACACTATATCCGCACTGAAGCTTACCAGGACCACTGGCTAAATGGTGAGAAATCTAATAAAAGTTCATTGTTTTTTATTTATTGTTATTTTTATAGTTTCGCTTGGCAGTGTGGCCTTGTTTGGGACCACGGTTCCCAAATATTTCTCTTGGTTAATTGTTTATCTCTTTGTTATCAATATAAATTATTACATTATACATGTCAGTGTTTTATTAACAAACAAATTTCACATTAAAAGCATCACTGATAGTTATCAGTAAATTATTAAGAAACTTAATCAGAGAAGGATCGTTTTGTTTAGAAATGTATTTATTGATGAAATACAGATGGTACAAAAGTGAAGTCATTTGCACACTTCCTATGGTGGAATTATGGTGGTGAATGTGTGTTTTACTTATTACTAGTGTGTGTGTGTGCTTTTACAAAGATCCCATCAATTGCTTGATTCCCATGAAGTCCTTTGAAATCACATAGAATGTATAGAAGTAATATTTGTTTATTTTTATAATTTGATAGTGTTAAATGTATTTAATCTTATTTATTATAATGAAATCAAACCATAAATTTGATATTCTATAAATGTTAACCAAGGATTCAAAAACATTTATTACAACGACAATTAAAACACATTTTTAATGTTTACACAGAACCTGTGATTATGTTTATATTGTATGTGTGTATGCAAACATAAAAATGCTTTCTAATCACATTACATGTACTCTGTTGCCTCTGTGTTTCAACAGAGCCAGAGTTTGTGGGATCATATTTTATCCCTGACACACACAGCTTGGATGATGACAAGGTCTACTTCTTCTTCAAAGAGACCGCTGTGGAGTCCAACCAGCTGGACAAGCGCATCTACAGTCGAGTGGCCCGTGTGTGCAAGGTGAGAGCCAAGTCACGTGCCGTAATGAGCCAATAAAACCACAAAAATGGATCCAAAAGAGCTTTTGTCTTGTGTCCTGAATCAAAGTGTCTTTTGTTCACGTTAATGAATGGACATGTAATCCTCTAAAACTTTCTTTGTACAGTAGCAGAAGCAACATGTATCTAATAATGAATGAATGAAACTATTGTTTGTGAAGGGCTTAATTTTTTGGTGTTGAATTTACCATGTTCAATCATTCAGCGTTCATAGTGTTTACATGACTTAATGTATATTAGCTTGCTATTATAGTAGGTGTTTTTTAGCAACTATTGTTTAGCAAAGTCTAAACAAAGTTTACTATGCAGAATTTTCAACACAACAAACTTTGCCCCTCCTCTCAGAAAAAAGTGCACCTTACAGTATTTTCATAAAGACTTACTTATTACTTATACAGTAATTGTTTGCATGTTCCTGGACTGTGTTATCAGAATGACATTGGAGGAAAGAGAAGTCTAATAAATCGCTGGAGCACCTTTCTGAAGGCCAGACTGGTGTGTTCAGTACCAGGACCTGGAGGCATGGACACACACTTCAATGAGCTAGGTACAGTCACACACTCTGATCACACACACCAGTCACCTGTCTCATAGGGTCAGTTAACTGATTAACATATAACTGATCAATTAATTAGCTGATATACCGTGCTTTTATTTTATTTCTTTATTTTAGAGGACATTTTTCTTCTGGAGACCAAAGATCCACAGAATCCAGTCATCTACGGCATCTTTTCCACTTCAGGGTAGGATTGTTACCCATAATCCCGTAAACATTTTTTAACCACATTTCCCATCAATACCATATTGTTTTTTGTCATAACTCCTGCTTTATCCTGCTTTATCATTGGCTCCATCCAAATTTACCAATCAGTCACACTTCAATTTAACTCAATTTCCCATTTAACTAGCCCTTCCAGCTTCTCACCATTGTTTGTTCCAACAACCTAAATCTGATTATCTTAGTTTATCCAGTAAACTCAGATCACCATCAAACGCTCCTAACATCAACAGTCTGGTCACAGGATGGCCTCCTTCCCACCCAATCTATCTAGAATGATCCATCTTGGTTCTCCCTCCCAAGGAATCGATAGCTTGAGGCCATTCAGAAGGTTCAAAGGTCACCAAGCTTCAGAAACTGTTATTCTAACCTGGCATCAGACTAATACACATTTCCTTGCATCTCTGTTTTCAAAAGTTCCGTCTTCAGAGGCTCAGCTGTCTGCGTATACTCCATGGCCACCATCAGAGCCGCCTTTAATGGGCCTTTCGCACACAAAGAGGGGCTCGATTATCGCTGGATGGAGTACAAGGGGAGAATCCCTTATCCGCGGCCAGGCACAGTGAGTTTCCCACTTAACAGGGAGGAATTATGATTATGTGTGTGCAGTGGCTTGGAGATTAAGATGTGTTGTATAGAGCAATAGCCAACATTTACATTTTTTGCTTTACGATACTGTCAGACTTTGGGAGATGGGGACAAGCAACATCTGTGTGCGATCTCTGGGCGATCAGTCTTCTGGGTGCTTTGTTCTGGTTTGCAGATTTGGTGGCAAAGCATTGAAACATGCCGCTAGTCACTCTGTACGCTAGCTGCACTGCCTCATGGGGGCTGTAAAACTGTCGTCAGGCACTCTGGGGTCACGCATCAGGGCGGTTTGTGAAGTGGCTGACGCATGGGCTTTTAGTGTTGAGTTCTCCAGTGACGCAGGTCAATTATCAGGCCTGTGAGGTCTGCTCGATTAAGAGATGAGGTCACAACGACATTGTTGTCGTAAACTAAAGTTAAAACCTTTCAATTATGAGGTTGAGAAACTTTAGAGTTCAGTTAGTATTCAAATGATCCAATTACAATTGCATTAAAACTAAATTCATGTAATTTAGACTTAATATGTATTTGTAAAACAGATCTCTTTGTTTTGACTTCATTCAGACAGCTTATAGTAGTAGTTAAATAAACTTTTTCTGTATTTTTAAAGCAGCAGTTCACCCAAAATTAAAAAGTCTAGAAAATAGTTTGAAGAATTTTAGAGGTATACAATGAAAGAATGCAGTGATCAAAGCTATGAATTTAGAAGACCTGTAGTGTACTGTTCTTTTACAACTGCATTTCTCAATAGGGAAAACAAGAATTATGATGCACATCTCATACAGTGGCCAAAATCCACATCTGCACAAATGTTTTGGACCATTTTAACCTTTCCTTGGGACAGCTGAGAAACAAATTCAACCGGATCTTAGATTTTATGTTAGCTTGACCTATGACCTAACAAAATTTCTGCCTTATCTTTCAGTGTCCTAGTGAAACCTATGACCCTCTGCACAAGTCCACCCGTGATTTTCCAGATGATGTTGTAAGCTTTATGAGGGCTCACCAGCTCATGTGGGAGCCAGTGGTGCCCATCCACAGACGACCGGTCTTCACGCAGATCAACGCCCCCTACAGGCTGAAGAAGCTGGTGGTGGACCGAGTTGATGCAGAGGATGGCCAGTATGATGTCTTGCACCTGGGCACAGGTGTGTTGGAGATCCAAGAGCCAAGAATATAGATTGCTTTGCTGTAAAAGAAGGAAGAAATAATTCTTATATATGCATTAGACCTAGAATTGCACTGCCAATATTGACATGCTACCAAATCCTACCCACAATTCCACACTTCAAAACATAATTTTTAACCAAGAATTTGTCTCTTTTTATCTAGTTAAAATTCTAAACATTGCAAAGTAAAATAGCATTGAAAATTTAAGACTAACATAATATATAAAATTAAGCTTATGTACCCCAAGGATAAAGGCAGGTGCTCTTATATACAGTGACTTACAATGTCTTCAGTTGATGACTTTAAGGTTCACTTTGTATCTGTTTGTCTGCTGCCTGGCAATTGTATCCGTGATCCTGGCAGTTCTTTGCCAGAGCTTTGAGCATTACAGTTGTAAGCTGTGTACTAGTACTGCTGTCTGAGCCTAGATACATTGTAAATCTGGAATGAGTAAACTATTAAACATGACCTCTGTTCCCACAAAGGTCACCGGTTCTGTTACCTGGGATCACCCTGACATTCCGACAAGCCGTTGTTTCTTTTCCTATCCAACATTTGCCTTTCTGTGGATTTGTGGAACTCTGCCACTTCTAAGTGAATCATTCAGGGCAAATATACTTAACCTGTGTGTACTGAGAGCATGCTTGCATTTATACTGTGCAAAGAAGTCAAACACTGTAACAGCTGCTGGGTGAAGCCACATGGCATGCTATGTGAAATTCAAAAGCTGAGTGCTCATTTACCATGGTAACTAAGGAACTGTTTATTTTGGGATGTTCATATGTGCAGTTTGTGCTACAACTGTGGCAGTACAAAATGGAATTGCAATCTGTTTATTTAAGCAGTCTGACTGGGCAGCAATGATGGCCCAATTTATAGTTTGAGTTTAGGGCGGGGCTTCCTGTTTGTCTGACCAATGACAGATGGAGGGAGGGTTTGATCACAAATCAATCCTTAAACTTTTTTTAAAATTACAAATGTGTATCTGCATTGTGGAACCATAGTAACATAATCTTCTTTATCTCCAGATGATGGCAAGGTACTGAAGGTGGTCTCTGTACCTAAAGAGAACTGGGAGACTGAGGCAATTGTTCTAGAAGAGCTCAGTGTCTTCAAGGTAATTTAATATGGTCTTCTGTCTTCTCAGGATTGTCATACCAACTACTGGACTCCCATGTGACCTTTGACCCTGGGCTCTTATTGGTTGTTGTTACCATGTCAAGCACTTCCCAAACAGAAAAAAAACTCCTAAAGAGGAAAAACAAATCCTCTCAGATTTCCCAGGATTCTTTAAACGACCAAACCCAGTGACATGCAAAGTTGGCAGGAATACAGGGCTCCATGTTCCAACCAGTATAGATACATATATTAGATTTTCACCTTTGTGAGTTTTCAAAATATATGTATCAAACAAATAGAAATATATACACATATGTCTGTGTATGTAGTCTATAATATAGTCATATACGGCCATATATATCCTAATATATATATGGCCGTCATATATATATCTATGTCTATAGTCATATATATGTCTAATCATGTATGGGCTCCTAAGCCACCAGGTGACATATGATAGCAGACATTGTCCACTGGCGTCCCGCAGCACTTTGGAGAAAGTGGTTTTACTAGTCATGGCCCATTTGCTGTATGATAGAGAAGAAATGAACCAATGAAGCAGAAAGCCCTAAAACTCTCTCAAGGGTCTGTTAAGATAAGCTTCTCTCATTCAGTGCCAACGATGCATATCTTCCCCCTCTTTGTTCATGAGGTGATTCATTTAATGCATTGACAGATTTTTCCTGTCTTTTTTCTGTAGACTCAGACCCCTGTTCTAAACATGGAGCTCTCCACCAAAAGGGTAAGTTGACCTGTTTAGTCGGTGGCCACCAGGAATCAACTTTTCATTTGAGAAATTAAAGGGAATGAAGCACTTAAGAACAGAGGAGCGCAATATTCCATCTTACTCTTCATAACCAAGGAAACATTAAAGCTATTTGGCTAAATTTACATGCCACTTCCCAAAAGTATTTACAAATTTACAAAAGGACTATTTAGAACTAAATGCAATTTGAGGCATAAGAAGATTACCACAAAAATAATTTGGACTCATCTCCAAGTTAGGGAATAACAAGGAAAAATGTGCGTACTAATGAACATAAAATGTTTATGGGAAGTTTATGGGAAAGTTTATGTCATCAAAAACTGGTAAACCAGCTAACATTTGCATGGTATGCACAAGGAGACCAAATATAGACATGATGTAACTACCCACAAAATACTGTTTCCAAAGATAAAATCCAAACATACTGTACAAAACTTATTTCAGTAATGCAAAATCATAGTGCAAGGTTATCCACTAAAACAGCATTCCCACCTCTGAACAGAGAGTTTATACAAATATAAAGCTACATTTACAAAAATGTAAGCTTTACATTTGTGTTTTTAAAACCCCATCATTGTTTTCCTTTTTCTTTAACATAACATTTACATTTGACATTTTTAAAGATTGATTACTTTCATTCATTCATTAATAATGTTAGACTTCATATTGCATATTACCATAAAAAACATTATTTTTTATGTTTTACATTATGTTTATCTTCTCTAGCAAGTGCTGTTTGTAAGCAGTGATGAAGGTGTGGTCCAGCTGCCTGTTCAGAGGTGTGAGCTGTACGGTAAAGCGTGTGTGGACTGCTGTCTAGCTCGTGATCCGTACTGCGCTTGGGACGGATCCTCCTGTACTAACTACTTTTCCAGCAACAAAAGGTCTAGCCTCTTTCCGAATTACATTCAGTACTGTATGTACATTTTCAATGGTTGGGAGACTGTATTTATATTTGCATTTTAATAATTGTTTGAAAGAGAAATTTTGCCTCATCCATCTTTTTGTAAAACCAATGTATATTTCTGATGCAGGAAGGCCTATAAAAGGCAGTAGAAAGATCTAGAAACAGAATCATTTGTTTCCAATTCTATTAATAAAAAATCAGTTGCAAATCAAAACAAGGTCTGCAAAATGTTATCTGATGCTGCCTGAGCATCTAAGAATATGACAACATTGGTACTGCCCATTTAACATGATCTCATTTTCCATCCGTGCAAGTTTTAATATCTAGGGACAATAGATAAATTGTAAGCTCAGCTTTCTGTTATGATTTGTTAAATTACAACAGACCTATTGCTGAAACCTGTGATGCTGAGCAACTTTTGTTTGTTATCTTGTATTTAACCCAAAATATTCCTGAATGTTTCAGTCCAAACCTTAAAAAGGTTCATTCTCAACTTGTCACATAATAAATCGATCCTACAGACTGGTAACATCCTCTTTTGGTCCACAGACGTGCCCGGAGACAGGATGTGAGGTATGGAGACCCCTGGAGCCAGTGTCAGGACATGAGAGATGGTAATAAATGGCTCGCTGTTCACCTCCCTGCCCTCCTTCAGCTTTGATGAGGCCCAATACTGGAATGAATAACATGCTTCGCCGTCTAGTGTACAGCCACCTATATACAGTAAAACATGGTTTGGACTGTATACATCATTTGCATGTAGTTTGTGAACTTAGTAGAGTGTGACAACTAGATGAATTTCAGAAGACACTGCAAATTCATTGAATTTAACTGGAGATGGTCCCAAGAACACAGCACAGTTACTTAAAATCATTTCTGGAGGGGCCGTCAACCTAAAGAGATTGGCTCCAGCCCTAATCAAACACACCTGGCTCTAATATTAAAGCAGTCCTGAAGATCTAGTGGAGCTATTTTAAGTGTTTCTTTAGATATAGAGATACACTTAGTGTAGTGTTGTGACCTTTCACAAGCAATGAAAGTTTGTAGCTTTTTCTATGATGCACTCTGATGCAGGCATCTGACAACCAATTAGAGTTTCAGAAAGGCAGGTCAAGTTCTACCTTTGGTTTCCACACCCCAATTAAACCTTAAACACACTGGCATGTATTTCTCTACTGTATAAGCCCCACTCATAGAATGACTAATTCATTGTAGATGTTCATTGTTTTTTTGATTTGCAACTGTGTGAGGATATATTTAAGAGTCTTTTCTCTTGTCTAAAAAAAGTGTTTCTTCTACATGTTTAGATCATGCCGAGTTGAAGACAGTTTATGGCGTGGAGGGAAACTCATCCTTCCTGGAATGTGTTCCACGCTCACCACAGGCAATGATCAAATGGATAATTCAGCCAAACCACAGCCAGAACAGCAAAGAGGTCTGTTCACATCCCACTGATTAGAAGATCTGTGCAGTCATGAATTGATACATTAGGGATAATGTCCAGTAATCCTTGACCAGTCAGAATCAAGTATTCCATTAGTATATAATGCTAACTCCTCTCTGTCTCTTAGTTTATTGCAGGTGAAGACAACCTCATCCACATGCAACGTGGGCTGCTCCTCCAGCGTTTAACACCTGCCAATGCTGGCCTGTATCTTTGTGTGGCCTACGAACACTCATTCTCCCACACTTTAGCTCGCTACGAACTGCACATCATTCCCCATAACCACATGTCAAGATCGCAAAATGCTCGTACCGCTGACCCCAAACCTGAGGGAAATTATGCTGCCTCATCACGAAGCTTTAAAGAACTTCATATGATGGGAGTCAGCGGGCTAACGGCAGACGAGTACTGTGAACAGCTCTGGTACCGTGAAAAACGGCGACAGCAAAAACTTCGTACATTAAAGTGGAAACAGGAAGCCGAAAACCGTAAAGCAAGAGTCAGGCGACAAAATCCACCCAACGAGCCTCTTAAATGAGGTGAAACAGCAGACTTTTGATAAAGAGATGGACAGCAGCCTTTTTTGTAGCTTAGTAGCCAAGGTTACCTTCCAAAGAGCTACAACCAGCCACTGCTACTGTTAGCACAACATCAAAAGGCTAAAGACAATACAGACTCTGTTTAACTTCTATTAGAACTAATCTCTGTTAAGTCCTTTCATATGTTTTAGCAAAGTTTTAATTTGTAACCTCAGAGCTCCTGCCAGTAATAGCATTGTCAGTAATTTAGCAATTACAGACTGTAACTTTAGTACAATATAACCAAAGTGCTCTGTAGCTGTGCAGCTGGTATGAATTCGTGCAGTCTATTGTTGGACCTGTAGCTGAACAGATTCTACGTTCATTCTCAGTCTGCTGCTGTTGTTTATTAATTCTGTCTTCAATCTCCTGGTAAGTTCTTTCTTACAAGTCCGAAAGTCGTGAGGAGTATTCAAGCAATTTTGATCATAGTGAAACCTTAGGCAATTTGATCGTTTTTATCTATTTTTAACATGATGACAAACAGGCACTTTTTTAATAGCTAAAATAACAAAGCAAAAGTGCACATAAGCGCAAAATCATTCCTGTGCTGCCCCAGAGAATGATGGGAAATATAGTTTTGTCATTGAACATCAGCTAAATGAGTAGAATTTTAAAGCAAATTTAATTGCTAATTTTGAGTGCAAAATATAATAAACTTGAGTACACAAAATATGTATACATTAAACAGTATGTATACAGTATACATTCACAACAAAACCTTCGACCAATATCGTTTTTTTAATTAAAATAAAATTGATACACCCCAAATTGGAAATGTATTTCACCATGGTACACTCATATCATAAATATGATCATTCCAGTCTGACTTAAAGACAGCATGTGTCAATCTTTCCTCAGTTTATGTATCTTTTGACAAGACAAGCACCTATGCTAAATGCTAGGTATGCTAGGAAAGCTAATATTAAAAAGAAACTTACACACTGCACTGAACAAACTTCTGCACACAGATAAACTGACTAGTCTTTCTTCCATTGAGCGTGTAGATTTAATTGTCCTTGGGTCATATTTTATTGATATTACATGGACATTTGGTTCAGTCAAAGAATTGAGATGATTTTCACTGTGCTTGGTGGTTAAATGGCAACTCTGAAAACAGCAGGTGCCTCCACATTCAGAGGAAGTGTGTCTATACATTCTTACACAATCCAGGATGTGTCCTTCATGTTTCCTTCCTCTTCAAGAACAATTTCGGTTTCTCTTTCCTGAAAACATCCTGGAGTAAATATTGTGCTTGTTTTATGACTCTTTGCATGTTCTTCTCAACAGAAAAGCAAGTCTCTCCAAAGAGCTCACGTCACAAGTATTAAACCCACCTGAATACTGTTTGCAGCTTTTACTCTGTACTGTGTGCGTTTTAGACATATTCGTGTGTTGAGACATCTGGGAAAGATAAAGTGAAAAAATGGCCCCACAGATCTAACAATGATCTTCACTGGCCATGAAAATGACTTCCAGGATCCTCATGTCTTTGTTCTCTGTTGCAACTGAATGGAAAGTTGTGTCACTGCCTCATGGTCAAATTCCGAGTCTGTCCCTGTTGGATCAGATTGTGGGTTAGATATTTCATATATAAAGTGAAACATTTAATGCAGAATGCCTGACTATTGACTGCATAACAGATGTCAACATTATGTACATCGTATATCATATTATACGTCTCAAGAAATCAGAATTTGAGAAGAAAATGAAAATATGTTCTACACAAAGAAAATGAAGCTTATTTTAAGACTATTAAGGTTTTAATCATTATTTTCATGACAATTAAGCACATTTCTCCCATCTCACTACTGTAATATGATACATTTTTATTACTAATAAAATGATATTAGTAATAATTAATATCATTAATTATTAATTAGATACTATTAATGATAACATAAAACATCCAGATGCATTATGGTAATGACAATTGTAGTTTATGAAAATAATAATTTCAAAAGCCCTCACCTTTCATTTTGAGCTCTAGATTTTATTACACGCACAATAATATGTCTGTAAGAGTGGTTTGATACAGTAAATATATTTTACTACCTTTTAATTTAGTAATTGTATATTTTAACTGTGCCAATGAACAGGATTTTTAAGTTAAGCAGAGCACAGACTTTTTCATGTGTGTTCAATACACATTTATTGGTAAATAATAGTTATCTATGATTTAACCAAGCGATAATGTTGTATATGACAATAATAAACTTTATGAATGTGAAGACAGCTGTGTCATTTTCTTTTCTGTTTTCACAATCTGGTCTAAAAATGTTAAATTATGTGCATATATAATATAAGTACTCAGCAAACAATGAGGTTTGCAACTGTGCATTTTTAAACATAATTTCACAATCCAACAATAATCTGTTAGTCTGTTTTAACATTCTTTGATTTCTCATGTTTGCAGTTTTGTTTTGATAGAGACGGGTGATTACACCACAAGTTAATGTACAAGAGCTTAACTTTGCTTTAACTTTTCATATATTTGTTTCTTTTATTGTACAGCATTGTACAGAAACTGTGTAAGACATTATTAAAGTAAATAAAGTATTCTAATCCCACTTTCTATGCGTCTAAAATGTATTTCACTTTTGCAATGGCTCCACCTAATGGACTACCTGCTCAAACAAAAGAGATCCCTATCTGCCAAAGCCATAATCTAACGTGAAATGTTCTTGTGTGTCAGTGTTTCGCACTATATTGTTGGGGTGACATACTCTTTTCATTTGGTAAACAGGCATTATTCCATCAATAATAACTTAAATACTAGACGTAGTAATGTTGCTGTGTTTAATGACGACATTGTGCAGAAAAATGATACAGACACAGATACAGACACAGTTTCCTTTGAGATAGTGAAAAAGTTTTCTTCTCTAGTGTGCAGGATGCAATTCATACATTTTAAATGTTTTAAAATACGTGCTTCGGCCACTGCACATTTGAGTTTATTAGGCTGTGTTTAGTGCAACCACTGAGAAACGTAATGTTAATATGTATCTAAAACTCTATATTGAATCCAGTGTATACCATAACAATGCAAGGAAAGGAAACGAAGATGCACAGTTTTTCAAATGAGAAAAATATCTCTGAATATTGCATCATACAGTGCACACCTCCAGCCCATTATGCTGATGTCTGAGTGTTCAAGGATACTGTCCACCAATAGGCAATAGAGCTGCTGAGCCTCCTCAAATACATAGATTTTATCTTCTATTTAAGTATAACAGCATTTTTATTTTAAATTTTTATTTGAATATGGCAACATGATACATTTATCTACAATAATTCTACGGTGAAATTGCTGACAGAGACCCATCACCTGTCAGTCAGTCACTGTGGGCATAGTAAGCTTGTTGACGTCATCCATAGCAATGGGGTCAACCCAGACCTTTCTTTTAAGATTTCTACGTATTCCTTAGTAAAAATGGTCTCAGCAGCTTTACGAATAGGTTTTAACAGGAAACTCTTACCTAAGAACTCAAACTGCTGTTTAAGTGTACTCTTAGTATTAAGATAAAATGTTTTGTGAATATGGTCCCTGGATTATTAAATGAAGATCATATACCTTCATCATTGTATGTTTCTGACGTTGAATTCAAAACAGTTTTGTTTTCAATACGCATTGTGTTAGCAATGCGTAAAACAAACTGAGCTACAGGAACATTTAAAGATATAATGATACAAACTGAAATAAGCAGCACCTTTAGTGTAGATGCTTTTTAATAACGCATACTGAATATGAAAACAAAACAAATAGTATTTTAAACCAATATATGCTATTTATCACTTAGCTTTGTATAAGGTAAAGAAAGATACCCTTACATTAACAGTCACAAAACAATTTTTAACCAATCACTTCAAGTTTAAATGCTATTGCAAAACACAGATTTTAAAGTTCGCTGGTAGAAATCGCTAAGCTCCATTCATGATTGATAAATTATTTGGAAGAATAAGAAAAAAATGCCTTTGTAACACTTTAAATCAGGTCAGTCATACTCTTCAGAGTAGCATATGCGCTATCAGCTTTGCTGTGTCAATACAGCAGCTTTAAAACATTCTGTACATCTGCATACTAAAAGAGCAAACAGGGATAAATGTATAAGCACTGATTTATATGAGTGCAGCTGATTTATATTTCAAATCATCACAGGAGGATCTGGTAGTTTCAGTAATAACCAATAAATCTCTCCTTCATTCAGATCACAGTTTATAGTCACATTCTGTCCCAAATATGTCTGTTGATATAAAGTCTCTGCAGCTGCACACTGTAAGAGAAGATCTGTAAAATAATGGGATAAAGTAATAACAAGTAATATTTCACCTTTAAACGCACTGTGACCTAATAACAGGAAAACCTGGACATGGTTTACAAAGCAAATGAAAATATATTAATTACATGTAAAAAAAAACTCACAGATTTGAAGCAGCACGATACTCATATTGTTGCCTTGATTAAAACACACAAGCTCTACTGCTGTTTGCCCAAATCAAATAGAGGAAGTCCAGTTTATTCTGACTACATGCTAAATGTTGACTTCCTGATTATGACTCCCCTTATTGAAATAATGTGACCCTAACCCCACACCTAATCCTAAACCCAACCATACTGGACAATGAGATGAGTACATCATCTGGCAGGCATTAATTTTTCAGCACAGGGCCAACTGGCACTTGCTTTCACACTCTATAGGAGTCACTCCTTTTCATTACGTCTTTAATGTCCAGCAGAGGGTTTTAATGATGCCATTAAGCGACAAATGTTACATCCTATGAGACTCAAGGTTGCCTTCTCCAGAGTACACAGAATGGAATTTGTGCATTTTTAATGTGTTTAAATACATGTTCCAGTCTTTGATGCAAGTCTGGGGGCCTAATGGTTAGAGTGTTGGATTTATAGCCAGAAAGTTGCTGGTTCAATTCCTAATGCAGGCAGAAAAAACAACAGGGTCTGCCCACTGCATACCCACCCCACTGAGTGTGCGTTCACAGTTTGCAGTGCGCCACAACTATTTGACTGGATGGGTTAAATGCAAAGGACAAGTTCTGAGTATGGGTCAACATACTTTTACATATTATCACTTCACTTTATATATTTAGCCATGTGCTTACGGAAACCATTGGATTATATGGCCCAATGAATAATATGTATCTAAACGTATATTGTGCACAATGTATATCATAACAATGCAAGGAAGGGAAACAAGGATGTAATTTCAGAAATGAGAAGCCCCCCTTGACCGCATGTTTAGGCCGTTCTGAAGTATACTATAGATTAACTTTAATGATCTTCATATAGTCATAATGATCATAATAAGATCTGTTTTATTCCAAGTTAACATTGTCATCTGTTGATTTTTATATATGAATTACATGTTACTTTAAAGAATATAAGATTTGTTAATTTCTGAGATGTCACAGTAGATATTATTATTGCAAACCTAAATGCTCTTAGAGATACAGTTCTGTGTGGTTGAGGTTTTTTCTAAAGCTCTGTGGTGTTTTACCCAGAAGAAGAGATGTTTTCTGGGTCACAGCACAGAATGTGTGTGAATCTGTATTATAAAATAAAAATCATAAAGCTTAGGATTTGTGAGTTTCTGACACTGAATTAAACAATTTGGGTTTCAGTCTTCAGTTGGGTTTTATTTTGTTTTAAGCGTGTCCTTCCCTCTCATAGATCATAAGGTATGAAACCACAGAGACTTTAAATAAATATATCAGTAAACATGTAAGTTTAGGAGTTGATGTCATCCTGATATAGAGATATAATGATACAAACTGAAATAAGCAGAACCTTTAGTGTAGATGCTTTTTAATAACGCATACTGAATATGAAAACAAAACAAATACATATTTTAAACCAATATATCAATGCTATTTATCAGTTTGCTTTGTATATAAGGTAAAGAAAGATACACTTACATTAACAGTCACAAAACAATTTTTAACCAATTTTTAAGTTTAAATTCTATTGCAAAACATAAATTTTAATGTTCGCTGGTAGAAATTACAATACTCCATTCATGATTGATAAATTATTAGGAAGAAAAAAATGCTTTTGTAACACTTTAAATCAGGTCAGTCATACTCTTCAGAGTAGCATATGCGCTATCAGCTTTGCTGTGTCAATACTGCAGCTTTAAAACATTCTGTACATCTGCATACTAAAAGAGCAAACAGGGATAAATGTATAAGCACTGATTTATATGAGTGCAGCTAATTTATTTTAATTTATTTTAATTTAATTTAATTTCAAATCATACTAAAATTTGCTGGTGTAATACTCTACTGTATTTCAACTTTCAATACATTTTAGTAGTAAATAATATTAATCATGGTTTGAAATAATTTACCTGTAATTTATTTAGGATGAGACGTTGAAATGCATTTGTATGTCACCTGCTGTAGGTCATTGTTAGGAAGATGTGCTGAACATTCTTCATATGTTTTATTTCCAGAAATAAACACCTTCAATAGTCCTTCACAGTAAAAGTGAATCAAATTCAGCGTGAAGACCAACAGCACGCTATTTATATAGAGAGTCTAAATCAAAGAAAAAGAACTTACCTATGATCACACAGAGCAAAATACCGTTCAGCAGAGCTAGAATGAGGGCAAGAGACTGCCACACCTTCTCATTTTGTTCGATGTATTTCACAGTATGAACAGGGCTCTCTATTGGTTCTGTAAATAAAAGTGTGCAATCTCTAACAGTAATGAATGTTACTCTGCTCCAAGCATATTATGAACATTATTTGTCTAAAAAAACTAAATATGAATATAAATTGATCGCTGCAGGAAGACTTACCAATGACATGATCATTGATATAAATATTTTAAATGCTTTCTTTTCAGGGGCTTGTCTAAATACATGCAAACGGTCAAAACAACGGACAATAAACTGTACCAAAAGGTGTTTTTTACTAACTAAAACCATCAAACCATAAACGTTGGCATCTTATTAAATTTTCTTACTTACATATTTGTCTATATGTCTAATATAATCATGACTAGAACTTTTGAAAACTATAAAATGATCCTGATCCTAATATAATAATAATTCCACACACAACCAGGCATGTCTTAATAATTAAAAATTGCAGTTCTCTAGAAGTCTGCTAACTGCTACTGGCTATGTGAAAAGTAGTAGACATTAATGTGTTGTAGTGGAAGAGGTTAGATGCTGTCTACCACAGTGTGACATCACAGTGCGGGGGAAATAGACATATAGTTGTTTGCAGCTTAGTTACAACAAATGCCCCTTTCATTACATTTACATTTTACACAATAACTTATTTCATAGTAACTTATGTCACCTTTAACTTATGTTCACAGAAATCACCTTTTCTTTACTGTTTCTTTATTGGGATATTTCATCTTAAAAAATAATAAATAATACACTGCCAGACTGCCAGTACACTGACAGTCTGATCCTGATCAGACTTGGGTCTGATATTGTGCCTCTTGCTTTCACACTCTACAGGAGTCAATCCACAGAGGAACATGCAATACTGTTTACATGTTAACAGAATCCATTAATAGAAATGCAGGAAAGCAGATTTGACTTGCTGTTCATAACAGAGTTCATGAGCTTAAGACTCCCTCCTGGAATATTTATTAAATGTTAGTGGAGTTGTGATTATTCTGAAAGTATTGTTGCAAGAGTAATAAACACAGTCATTTTTGTATGTGTACAGTATGACAATAACTTTCATTAACTTTCATTGCCTGTCTTTAATGTCAGCAGAAGGCAGCATCAAGTGCTCTCTACAACTAGAAACGCTTTTAATTTTCTACATACATTTGTTTAGTGCCAATAGACTTTTAACAGTCTTTTAACCAACCAAACTATACAAAGGTTTTACATGAAAATGAAAAGCTCTTTAAGTGTGAGCACAGCTGTTTCGTATTCATGTTGTTTTCACGGTCTAGTGTAAATGCTAAATTATACCCAGCAGATTTTGATGTTTGATGCATTTCTGTGCATTTTTTATATTATGTCACAGGTATTTACAATCCAACAATAATGTGTTAATCGGTCTTAACATTCTTATATTTCTCATGTTTTATTGTACAGCATTTCATTCTGAAATATTCATGTGCCAGGTAATAAATACAGTTTTAAATGCTATTAAAGTAAATGAAGTATTCTTAATCACGTTCTATGTTATGTGAAATTCAAGTTCAAAATTCATTTCACTTCTACAATGGCGCCCCCTAAAGGACTACCTGCACAAACACTCCTGTTAGGCACGTCACTAGAAGTGTTTTGTGTCAGTATTTCACATTTGGGCATGTGGGGGTGACATACTAGTAACTCAAGTAAAATGCAGCAATGTAGCTGACTGTTTAATGATGCCATTATGCAGCAAATGTTACAGACTATTCACTGTTTCCTATGAGACAGAAAGTTGTCTTCTCCAGAGTACACAGAATTCAATTTGTGCATTTTAAATGTGTTTAAATACGTGTTCCAGTCACTGATGTGAGTTTGGGGGACAACTGTGGCCTAATGGTTGTGTTGAGCAAGAGTGTTGGAGCAAGAGTGTTGGACTTGCTGGCAGGTTCATCCACTATTCCTTGCTGGTGGAATAATCTCCCAAACTCTGTTCGGTCTGCTACATCTCTCACTTCATTGAAAAACAGCTAAAAATCTGCATCTTCCACGAATACCTGACACAAGAAAAAAAAACTACTAACCTTTGTTTCTCCCCTCTCCCAACAGGTTTTACCTCTCAATCACAGAAATGTGGTGCTCTTGGTAAAAATTGTAGCTATGTATGGCTGATGTTATTGCCTCCCTATGATTTATCGTTTTGTTTTTTTCCTCACCTAGTAAGTTGCTTTGAATAAAAGCATCTGCTAAATGCCTAAACGTAATGTGTCTTCTATATATTATCATTTCACTTTATATATTTAACCTTGTGCTTGCGGAAACCATTTAGAAACCATAAAATGTTAATACCTATCTAAATATTGTGTACAATGTATATCATAACAATGCAAGGAAGGGAAACAAGGATGTAATTTCAGAAATGAAAAGCATCCTTTGAACTCATGGTTAGGCCATTCTGAAGTATACTGTAGATTAACTTTAATGATCTTTAATGTCCAGCAGAGGACAGCAGTGAGTGCTTTGCTGCTAATAAAAAGAAATGTAAGGGTTTTAGATTTATATTTAAATGTATTAATAATACAACTATAATAAGATATAATACTGTTTTAAGATATAATACGATCTGTTTTATCCCAAGTTAACATTGTCATCTGTTTATTTTTATATATGAATTACATATTCCTTTAAAGAATATACTACTCTTTCGTTTCTGAGATTCCACTGTAGATAATATTATTGCAAACCTGTATGTTTGATTTAAAGTTACTTGGCAATTTTACATAAAGCTACACATCTCTGATGCCATTTAATACCAAATACTAAATGTAAGGTGCTCACAGAGATACAGTTCTGTGTGGTTGAGGTTTTTTCTAAAGCTCTGTGGTGTTTTACCCAGAAGAAGAGATGTTTTCTGGGTCACAGCACAGAATGTGTGTGACTCTGTATAATAAAAAATTGTCATAAAGCTTAGGATTTGTGAGTTTCTGACATTGAATTAAAGCATTTGTGTTTCAGTCATCAGATGGGTTTTGTTTTAAGTGTGTACTTCCTCTTCATATAAAAGCCACAGGGACTTTAAATAAACATATCAGTAAGTTTAGGCGATGGTGTCAACCTGATATAGAGATATAATGATACAAACTGAAATGACCTGAACCTCAACTGTAGATGTTCTTTAAGTAAAACATATAAAGATGATGAATATTAAAACAGGATTTTACAAATAACTACTCACATAAACCAATTCATCAATGATATAACAATGCTCTGTTGCATACTATATTGCATACTATATTGACTAATGCACAAAAAATGTTTATGCTATACTGTGGACTTCTTAAAACAACTGTTATGACTGTATATTACATTGTTTAAAACACAACAGAGTAAAAAACACCTTTGGATTCTTGTTACAAGAATCAGACTGAATGTCATGTGCTACAACACCAGACAGCTGGAGAATTTTCACCATCACACCTTCCTTGTAAATTGTTGCCATGATGTGAACTTTTCATGTTCATTTAGTAATCTGTCAAACTGCAGCATCAGACTGGAAATATATACATTTTTACTATGTATTTTATATTAGATTTTTATGTGCGTTTTGACACATCATGCTTGAACTGAATTCTTGAGTCGTGCAACTACATAATTTAAATAACTTCAAAGAAACCTCGTAGTGTCACCATGGCTTGACTGGTCTGCGGGTGAGAACAAGCTGGAAGCCAAAGTAGCTGTTTATTTAATTTCCTTTAACAAATATGTACCTTTAGCATGCAACATACTAACACAAGATAAACATATTTAATGGAACCACATTTTGCCAGACAATGTGCATATGAAAATACACAATTTTAAAATATATGAGAGGTGTGTAAAAATATGAAAGGTGTGGATGATTAATTTCCTTCTTTATATACATCTATAAAGTATAAATAAACAGTGTAAATAAAACATGACTGTGTTAAAAAGTTAGCTTTGTTCTTTGTTTGTAACGCTCTGATTCTTGAAACCACATGTTGTTTATATCTAGACAAAGGGGCACAAGAGCACAAACACAGACCATCATTGCAAAGAGCAGCATTGCAATGCATCTCTATTTCCATCTGAGGTTTAGACACTGAGGTAAAGGTTTGCAGGTCCGAGAAAAACACAGTAGTTGGTTCACATTAAACCTCCAGTCTAGTCAGAGGTAACACACTGTTGAAGTCAGTGGTTGCCAAATAAACTCAAAACTTGTGCAAACCATAAATAATGATAAAAGAAGAGGAATGCCAGGTACATTCATTGATACAATTATAATTACAGCAATAAATAAAAAGCAGGTTATTATTTATGCACACAAATCATTTGCTTCAGTCTGTACCCAAAACGTCTTCTTAAATACACAATCTTTCTGTATCAGAACAGTAGCTTACTTATCTGGCACAAAAACAATAAAAATGTTAAAGCTGAAAAGTTACTGTATACTATAAACCCTAGAAAACTAATTCACTTGTATATGTAAGTTTTCTTAACCTGAATAATTAGCTTCAAACAATAAGTGAGTAGCTCATGTGAATTGTTTACTTCAACCATTTTATCATCATAATTATCATAAAAATGCATTTGATCATTGCAGCTTGTTTAGCTGTAGCGTTGCATGAATGTAACACGAGATTAAATTGCACACTGCTGCTCACTGGAAAAGAGTGATTTAAGAGTCCTACTGTTATGAAAATACAATCATCACACTAAAGACAAATTTAACTAAGGCTGCTTGTTATAAACAGTGTTGATAGGTAACTAATTCATCAGTTTATTTTAATTGTATATTTAGCGGAAATGTATTTTTTACTGGTGCTGGTTGTGTCATTGTTGATTCCTTTTTATAGCCTTTGAGGATAATCTTGCAACTTTGCAAGTTTCATCACATCAAAGAGAGGAAGTTAAACTTCCATACAATGTCTTTTTCTTTTTCTGTAAAACCCCATTTGTAAAAAAATGGTTTAAATAACCATTGTAACACTACACACATTTTCTTTTGTTGAATTGGAAGATCAAGACGAAGAAATGTTGTTATAAACCATGCACTAGTCAGTCTAGCCAGTATAAAAACATACGTTTAGGAAAAGATAATACGCCATATAAAACGCCATATTAATGGTCCATATAGGCTATTCACAGCGTAACGGTTTTATTACAACATTTGTCAAAACTTTCTAATTTTTAATTTTTAAATCTAAAAGCACACACAGACCATCACTCAATACATGAATACATTATACAACGCCTCAGCCAAACATGAGTGCAGCACTTCACACTTTATTTAATCAAAACCACACAAAGCATCAGTCACACATCTGAACAGTGTATTTATGTTGGTTTACTGACAAAAACGGACATTATCAGTCTATACACTCTTAAAAAATGGTATCATATAGTCATTTTACTTTATTTCAAACTATAGTTTGGTATGGAACAAATATAAACTTAATGTACTTCAAGGATCTGAACCTGTTACACAGTCGCATCTACATCTACATTATTGCAAAACAAAAGTTTTCCAAGAGGGAAGTGAAAGGGAAGCAGGCCTTCCTATATAGAAAATCGTTCTTAAAATATGCATGTATCATGAGCTTTTTTTTAGAATATTAAAATTATTTATAATTATTACAGACTATAAATTTATAAGGCTATGTAATGCATTATACTGTACATTATGAGATGTATATTAGGTTACACACTCTCATGTTCACAGTTTTGGCAGATTCAGAGCAGCATACGTGCTTTCAGCTTTGCTGGGTCGAGACTTTTTACGCAATTTAGTAAAGTCCACCACTGCATACTGAAAGAGCAAACATCAATATATGTATAGTTATTGTAGGTAACTTGTTTAATAACCCTGAAAGTAAAAAGTTTGTGGAGTAATGTGTCTGCCGGGATTCCAAAGATAATCAAACAAATTAAGTATGTATTCACCTGTAATTGGTTCGGGTCCTGATACTGCTCTTGAGACTGCTGTGGGTCAGTGTCATGAAGCTGTTGTGAATGTTTTCCAAATCTTTTATTTCCAACAACAAACACCTTTAAAAGTCCTTAAGAACGACACAAGTCCAATTAGCCAAACTTATGGCAAATGAATCAACAGTCATTACAACAACTTTACTGACCTACTAATGCTCTACCAGTAGCACAATTAATATTTGCTTAAAGCTTGAAATTAAGAAAACTAACTCACCTATAACCACAATGAACAAGACACCATTTAGCAGACCTAGTATGATGGTGAGAGTCTGCCATATTGTCTGATTCAGTTCAACGTTTTTCACTACTGTATCATTCTGCTGTGTACATGTGACTTCTTGATTCGGGCTCTCTGTTGGCTCTAAAAAGAAAAAGAAATCTATTACTTTATAATGATCGTGTTTGCAGTCCGTATTATGACATTTCTGTGTCTAAAAGACTGAATATGACAGCAAATTGATCACTGCAGGAGCACTTACCAATAACATGTAATCTGGTGCCATTGCTGAATTTGGGAGGTGTATCTTTCTTCATACAGTAATAAACTCCTAATTCATCAATAGTGACATTATTAATAAACAGATGATTTTTAGATTGCACTGAATATTTCTGTCTGAATGTTTTGTTGAAGAATAGCAATGTTGTTGGTAAAGTGGATAATATCATCACAGGAGGATCTGGTGCTTTCAGTAATAACCAATAAATGTTTCCATCATCCAGATCACAGTTTATAGTCACATTCTGTCCCAAATCTGTCTGTTGATCTAAAGTCTCTGCAGCATGACACCATATGAGCAGATCTATAAAAACAAAACAAAACAGCCAAAATAATTAAGATTTCACTGTAAACCAATAGCAGAACAAAAAATACATACAACAGACATTATTTACAGACATGTAAAGATCTTAATGTAAATAAACTCACAAATTTGAAGCAGCATGATTCTCATGTTGTTGTCTTGATAAAACACACATGAGCTCTACTGCTGTTTTTTTATGAGCAGAGGAAAATCTTACCCACATCAGGCAGAGGAAGTGAAGTTTTCTCTGACCACATTCTACACATCATTTTAAACTCTTAATACACCATGGCCATCACTTAAATAAGCGAGTTAAGAGAACTCATTTTTGTGTCTTTCCTCAATTTATG
>JAZGTH010000190.1:42500-104210 GCA_036877525.1 Chromobotia macracanthus | reverse complement strand
CGCCGTTTGAGTGCGTGACGTCAGCCGTTTTGAGTGCGTGACGTCAGCCGTTTTGAGTGCGTGACGTCAGCCGTTTTGAGTGCGTGACGTCAGCCGTTTTGAGTGCGTGACGTCAGCCGTTTTGAGTGCGTGACGTCAGCCGTTTTGAGTGCGTGACGTCAGCCGCTTTAGTGAGTGACGTCAGCCGGTTTGAGTGCGTGACGTCAGCCGTTTTGAGTGCGTGACGTCAGCCGCTTTGAGTGCGTGACGTCAGCCGTTGAGTGCGTGACGTCAGTCGTGAGTGCGTGAGCCAGCCGTTTTGAGTGCGTGACGTCAGCCGTTTGCGTGACGTCCAGCCGTTTTGAGTGCGTGACGGTCAGCCGTTTTGAGTGCGTGGCGTCAGCCGTTTTGAGTGCGTGACGTCAGCCGTTTTGAGTGCGTGACGTCAGCCGTTTTGAGTGCGTGACGTCAGCCGTTTTGAGTGCGTGACGTCAGCCGTTTTGAGTGCGTGACGTCAGCCGTTTGAGTGCGTGGCGCTCGCCCGTTTTGAGTGCGTGGCGTCAGCCCCTGTAGTGCGTGACGTCAGCCGTTTTGAGTGCGTGACGTCAGCCGTTTAGTGCGTGGGCGTCAGCCGTTTGAGTGCGTGGCGTCAGCCGTTTTGAGTGCGTGGCGTCAGCCGTTTTGAGCGTGGTCGTCAGCCGTTTTGAGTGCGTGGCGTCAGCCGTTTTGAGTGCGTGGCGTCAGCCGTTTTGAGTCCAGCCGTTGTAGTGTTGTTGTGTGTGGTCAGCCGTCTTGAGTGCGTGGCGTCAGCCGTTTTGAGTGCGTGACGTCAGCCGTTTTGAGTGCGTGACGTCAGCCGTTTTGAGTGCGTGACGTCAGCCGTTTTGAGTGCGTGACGTCAGCCGTTTTGAGTGCGTGACGTCAGCCGTTTTGAGTGCGTGACGTCAGCCGTTTTGAGCCGTTGTAGTGTTGTGTGTGGTCAGCCGTCTTGAGTGCGTGACGTCAGCCGTTTTGAGTGCGTGACGTCAGCCGTTTTGAGTGCGTGACGTCAGCCGTTTTGAGCCGTTGTAGTGTTGTGTGTGGTCAGCCGTCTTGAGTGCGTGACGTCAGCCGTTTTGAGTGCGTGACGTCAGCCGTTTTGAGTGCGTGACGTCAGCCGTTTTGAGTGCGTGACGTCAGCCGTTTTGAGTGCGTGACGTCAGCCGTCTTGTTGAAAGGTGTGTGACAGCATCAATGTTTTACTCAGACTGTGCTTTGATGGCAGCTGACACTGTTAATTCACTTCATCTTAATCATCTCGGATTTCCATTCAGTCTCATTGTGCTCCGTTTTATTCCAGTGACAGTAATTGTAGTAGTGTAAACTCATAATAAATTGATATAACATGCTGTAATGTAAATTGTTAGCAGGATATGTTTTGATGTTGTGTGTGTGGTGACGGTGGGGGCTGTAGTGTTGTGTGTGGTGACGGTGTGTGAGGTGATGGTGGGGGCTGTAGTGTTGTGTGTGGTGACGGTGTGTGAGGTGATGGTGGGGGCTGTAGTGTTGTGTGTGGTGACGGTGGGGGAAGTGATGTTGTGTTTGGTGACGGTGGGGGCTGTGTTGTGTGTGTGTGGTGACGGTGGGGGCTGTGTTGTGTGTGTGTGGTGACGGTGGGGGCTGTGGTGTTGTGTGTGGTGACGGTGGGGGCTGTGGTGTTGTGTGTGTGTTTTGTCTTTAAGCAGATGTAGTTTCCTCACTCATGCACATGATCACTTTACACTTCTCTTCTGAAGGTTGAGGGTTATTCTGTCTGAACAGCAGATGAGCCCTGGGGCTGAACGGTCCTTCTTTTCTTACTGCAGGGATTTTACATCACTGCCAAAAACCCAACAGCCCATTTTAGTTATTCACATTTCATAATTGAAGAGAGGATGCGTTTAACGGTCTGTTTTCTTTCTTAATGTTGAGGGAGAACAGAGACGCTCATATTTTCATACAGCCGCTCAGTGTGGCTGCGCTAATTCAATATCATTTACAGCTGTTAACTAGTCTAATGGAGCTTTACTGTGGAAGAAATTGCTGTAGGGTTTGATGTACTGTGTAAACATTTCTGCCCAGGGCTGTGCATCAATCAAAGCTGGATTGAGAATGGCTTTTAAATTCCAGATTTTGAATTTAAAGAGACAAAATTGAAATTGAATGTTAAAATTAATATAACTGATGATTTCAGGTTTTTTAATGTAAAAAACTTATTGTAATGTTTTAATAAGATTTGTTTATTAATATATGTTTTTATGTTTTATCATACACAAACGTGTGATTTGCAGAAACATTAGGTAATGTTAGCAATCAATGATTGAAATGCCACCTTCATTTCGAATTATTGTTTTATTTATATTACTTTGCCCAACCTGTCCACCCAGACCATTTATGAAAACTAAACAGCAAAAACAACACAAAATTATGATTAAATATGTTAATTATTCGATTACCCAGTAATGAGGTCATGTACATATAACAAGTAACAGTAGCAAGAGCAACTAAATTAAATTAAAAACTAAATTAACTGTTTTTATTATTATTTTTAACTCTTGCTATAAAAGTGCAGAAAATGACTGGTTAAGTTTAGTTTAGTTAATTTCGTTTGCTCTGGGTGTGTTGGCATGTGTGTGGTCTGGCAGACATGGAGGTTCTGCAGCAGTGTGTATCAGGAACGTGGGTTCAGTCGTGCTCTGATTCCTGAGGAGGGCCTTTACATCAGACCTCTGAGCAGATGAATGCTTTGCACAGCCTGCAGTGTTAGCTCTTTATGTGAACATTTAACGGCCGCAGCCTCTGGAGCGAGGTGACGAGATTCCTGTTGGACATCAAATGATCAGTGGTTGATGTCATCGCTGGATGCATAGTTTCCTTCGGTCCTCATTATTTCTCACTTCTTTATTTCTCCCTATCTTGGTCTCTCCCCCAGGATTATTGTGTTCTTACAGTTGTGTTGTATAGATGTTTATCACAGAGCAGAAGTCTTTAATTGTGGATGTTTCACTTTAGCGTTTATTGATGCTCATAATCACTATAAGCCTATTATCTCAACTGAACTACCTCAGTTTCCAATAATTGTCCAGGAACATTTTTATGATTTTGGGTCAGCCGTGGCCTAATAATTAGAGAGTCAGACTTGTAACCCAAAGAATGGATGGTTTAAATGCAGAGGTCACATTTCAAGTGTGGGTTACCGTACATTGACAAACACGTCACTGTTACTTTTATTAAAGATGTACATGTGTGTAGGCAGCATGGCCTGGACTCTTGTCTATGTTTTTACCAGATCTTACAAAAATATATGAAACACTATAAATGTAAATGAATTACATCAAAGAACATTAAAATAAGAGTTACATTTAACAAAATCTTATAAAGTAAACAGTGTTTGAATGGCTTTCCTGTCTTTACTTTCTCATATAATCTATCAAATCTATAAATTTAAGCTGTTTTAATGAAGAAATATTTCCAGGCCAGAGCCAAGTGCTGAAAAATCAAAGTTACATGTGAAAGATAGGAACTGTAAGATTTAATTCAGCATGTGATGTCAAGTTATCTCGGAATAAAATGATTATTTTGCATTTGTGTATAAAAAGTTGACTTTACGATCATTACAATCAAATAACAGGTCAAGTAAATTGAATCTGGGTCAGTTCGTCACAATAGAGGTGGTTGTTAGGAGTTTTGGACGAAGTTTCTTCTGTTGTATACTGCAGATTTGACAAATGTAATAGGCATTGGGGTGTTCAATGCATACTATGCACAGTGTACATACTTGGGCATACTGCAGAAACACTGAAGTAGTATGGTTGTAGGTTTGCAGGCAGAGGTTGGACGGGTGGCTGTTTTCCTGTGATATTTGCTTCCTTCTTACATATGTGAATCAGTAAATGTAATCATGGAAAAGCAGGTGCTAGTACAAGAGCTCAAGACTTTCTGTTGTGTTTGAGATGTAAAAGCTCAAAGCTCTGTGTGGAACATGTTGTTTCTGAGCTGCGAATCATGGGCTGAAATTGTAGGACTGCGAGCGGATCTTGGCCACTTCGCACAGACTGCATCTGATTTACTATCTCTCACATCTTGATGGTCTGATGTGTGATCTGCACTTACACAAGCACCAGCATCTCTCTCACCTAAAACTCACCTTTAGAGAGAGAGAGCTAAAAAGAATGTGTGTGAGAGAGACTGCTCTTTCTTCTTAACAAGAATAAAATCAAGCTAAATCGAGTGGAATGAGAGCAGGGACGTTTATTAAGAAAGTAAACAGGGTGATTTATAAGTTGACCTTATCCTTAAATGAAGGTTGTAATGATGAGTGAGAGGCAGAAGCAGAGAAACCTACTTGTCTCTCTCCTGGCTGATGAACAGATGTATGTTCCTATGGACAAATGGTGCTCGAGTCTGTCATCTCCACCATCTGATGTCCATCCTCTGGGCGTTTTCCTCTCAGTGCAGTCACATGCCTAAAGAACTGGAACCAGATCCTATATGGTCCTGTTTGACTTGGCCCGATAGCTCAAAACAGTTTTTTCAGTAGAGTGATTATGAATCTGGTCTGTAATCAGCACACGGTCAACTGCCAAATGTCTTTTCAAATCTTTCATTCTGAAGTTCAGAAATATTGTGTCCTCATGTCTGTTTGTAACTTAGTTTGTGCTACAATGTTTAGATAATTTGAACTCAAACTTTTGTACTTCACTTTTGTTGAACAGAGCTAAGGTGTTTCATAAGAGATTGCAGGTCGAGGATTAGGTCCTCTTCACCTGTCTTTAACCCCTCCCCTCACTTTTGTTTTCTGTCCAGGCTTGTATATGATGGTGGACGCCTCTCAGCATGATTACGGAGAAAAAGCTCGCCTGCAGCTTCCTGTGATGAAAGAAAACGACACCCACTGCATTGATTTCAACTATCTTCTGTACTGCCCGGACAGCTCCAGCCCTGGAACCCTCAATGTCCTGGTGAAGGTCAATAAAGGCCCACTGGCCAACCCCATCTGGAATGTCACTTCCTGCACAGGCAAGGACTGGGTGAAGGCAGAGCTTGCTGTCAGCACATTTTGGCCCAATGAATATCAGGTATGCAAACTGTGTAGCAAATCAAACACTGTCATGTGTTTTGTGTGCCATGTACTCCACATCATGTGACAGAACACAACCTCTTTTCCACTGTTGGGCCACTGCAAGACAGTGAGACAGCTATCAGCTTGTCAAAGCTGAAAGCCTCAGACCTTGAGCCCAAAATGAATCTGCATTTCCACTATCAGGCCAATAGCTCCTCAGTGTTTCCCTAAAACCTGCCCTGAATACATTGCTCTGGTGTTAACATCACACCCTCCGCCCTAAGCCGGTTGAGGAAAATGTTGATACTAAAAGCTCATGTAAACACCTTTGACCCCACCCTCATTCCCCAGCTGGTCTTCTTTGGAGGAAAATCGGCAGGACAGAAGCACTTGGCCATTGGCCCTGAAGAGGTGCGATGATGCCTGGGTGATGCCGGATGTGACAGCAGAACACAACAGGCTGTAGCACACACATCTTGCCCTCATTTGGGCTGACAGTGGAAATGGGCCATTGATAATGTCACATAGCTCGTTTATATTGTTTTCTTTTAATACACATGTAAAAAATGTTCTGAATTGTTTATCTGATGTGAGCAAATCACAGACAGATTCCCAAGCCATTGCACATCTTTTTGGTAAATTTACTGTCAGCTTTTTTTTTTATTTCATTGTTTAACTCCGTGTGCTGACACATGTCTTCCACTGAAGAAAAATACGAGAAGGAAACTCACAGTGGGTCTCAGGTTCTGGTACTTGTGGTGTAGTGTTAAGTAAATACCTTTAATAGCACAGGTTCTAAAGAGGAACACTGCTCGCCTCTGACATATGACTGATAGGAGAGTAGAAGTAGAGTGTTGAGCTTTGCTTTTGTCACACTTGTGAAACACGTTCTTCTGTGAGGATTTCTGTATGTTTGCTGTTTGAGCATTAAAAGATGTGCAATCAAACAATCAGTATACTGTAAAGGGAGTAATTCTCTAACACAAACTGCTTTTTAAGAACTTGACAAACTGCTCAGTTACTCCAGTGCTCCCAAAAACAAAATCAAGACATTGATAAAGGCATAACAGTTCTCCTTTAAGCAATAATATATCTCTTCTCCTCTCTACTCTTTTAATTAATTGAATCAGTCGTGAATGTGTATTTGTCACTGTATGTTGTGTGTATGATCTGGTGATATGGTATAGGCAACTTTATATGGTATAGGCAACTTTATATGGTATAGGCAACTTTATATATAGTATATTTATAATCTAATTCTGTTAGTATTTGTGTTTAGATTTATACTGTTTCACGTCATTGTTGTATGTCTGTATTTATGTAGCACCGTGGTCCTGTGAGGCACGACATTTCGTTCCACTGTATGTCCCCACATATAGCGGAATGACAATAAAGCTCAACTTGACTTGACTTGACTTGACTTGACTTGATCTGACTGGTTGGTTATGTGTGTGTGAATACTGAAAGCCTCTGTCTGTGTTCAGACTAATTGGAAGTCTTGACTGATCTCCCCTCCGTCTCTCTCTGCTGTGTGTGTGTGTGTGTGTGTAGAATAACGACTAGAGTATTTCATCCAGGCTATTAGTATCGTGTTGTCCACAAAAAGTTTGTGTTCCAGAAATTTCATGTTCAGAATGCAATAGCTAATTTTTACAACATTTGTAGCAGACGATGAAATTCTTTGTGTTTGCTCTGAGTTTTGCAGAAATCATAATGTCAGTGTTTATCAAAGCTAAATATAAATTAATCTGCACTGATGTGAGTTAGTGGCGCCTCTGCTGGCTGTGAACAGTCATGACACACACAGGCTTTAAAGAGTTTTAGAAATGGATTGAAAAATATTAATATTAACTGTGACAAAGTTGCACGCTGAAAGCATATTCCAGTAGATTTACATGCATAATATAAAAATATTGATCATATAAAACTCCAGTAATATTCTTCCAGTGTTGATCGTCTTCTTCAGTTTTCTTCATATTGTGGAGCAGATAGTTTATAGTTTTACTTTGTGGTTTTTGTGGATCACTGCTAGTTTTCACCCTGGCAATAGTTTCTCTTGCTGATAAGAACTTTGGTTCTACATGGAGATGATGTTGTGTTTAATCATGTATAATATTTCAAAGATGAATTAATAAATGAGGAGGCATGGATGTGACTTTTCACAGTATAGAGTATTCCACTTCCTGCTCATCTGAACCCGTGAGATCTGATCCGTCTGTGTCTGGACTTGTTATGTCTTCTCTGTATTACACACTGTCTTTCGTCTGCAGTTCATCTGTAACTCTGCTGTGGGCATGTTAGTTCTTGTCCTCTTTAATTAGTCGCTGATGACTCAAAGCACTTCTTCTCCTGTGCGAGTGTGAGAATCACATTTATTTTTTCCACTGATAACTCCTGAGGGATTCGTCCTCACTCCCGCCTGGGCCTCAGATCATTAGTCACTATGTCAAACAGACTCATTTAATGAGCTGGACACCTGCCCACAGTTACCTTTTAATGATCTAAACTCGCCTCATCAGAAATCACGCCAGCCTGTCGAACTCAGTCGTTTGAGGATGGTGTCACCAGACACGTCAGAGCAGCACAGCCAGAAGCAGCACAGAGTTTGACTGGCATCTTACTGCTGTCACAGCCATATCTTGAATGTAACAAGACCTTCAGATCCTCTCGCTGCTCCAGAGTTTCTCGTCAGCCTGTTGTGTGATGTTGTAGTGGATGAATCCCAAACAAACAGGATGTTGCTGTGATGATGTCCTGTCAGACGAGGACTATTTCCTGTGACTGAACGACTGTGGGCGGAGCCAACAATGAGGTGTTGTTGTCTTGCTGTGAGGCAGGTCATATGAAAATGAATCTACCTTGTGACGTCACAAATCCGGCCATTTTACATTTTTTTCTTCCCAGAGAATAATTATTTTGTTATTTGAACGCTTTTTTGTTATTTTTACTTTTGTTATTGATAAGGAGGTGGTTTTAAACTGTGAAACCTGCGGAATGTATTAATAATACCAAGACCTCTTATATGTCAAAAGATAAGTGGAAATTTGATTCTTCATGTCATGACCCCTTTAAAAATTTCAAATTGTATGGCTGTCAGGTGATGATGCTGCACTCCCACACTGACCTCAATAATGGAGATGTAGGTGTGACAGTGATCTGAGCAAGAGGATGTTCTGTGTGCAAACGTTAGTGTAAACATGAGGGGCAGCCAATCAGGAAAGAGAGAGAGAGATGTAACGTGTGACTCTCTGGCTCGATGAAGAGCAGACACTTTGAATCATCTGCTGAGGTTTGATTGCACATGCTGAAGAGCCCAGAGGAGCCTGTAGTCCTCTGATCTCCAGAAAGATTTTTCCTTAAAGAAATGATGTATCCACATCATCAGAAACACATGTGTGAATGTATAATGAAATCTGCACAACATTAAGAAAACTGTTGACGATGACATCACAGAGGAGTAGAGGTTTTCCCCTCCCTGTGAGTTACCATAGCAAAACATACATAAATGGAATGTTAGCACCCCTACACATTTCCCAAACTCTTTAAAGTCAACTTTATATGAAGCATTTGAACAGATTTGCTACAGATTAAGTCCCGCTGTGAGTGTAGAAGAGTTCACCCAAAAACATTTAGTCTCGCCCCCACACTGAAACAATGAAGGAGGCAGAAAGTGTGAGCAGCTGTTTTCCATCAAAAAAGTGGATGTTGATTCTCAATGCCAAACTCCACAAGAAACCAAACTAAGCAGTATTCCCAGTCCTGTGAAGCTTTGTGTGAGGAATAGACCGGAAGATCTGTTATGCATGGTTTAATGTCCAGTCAGCTGGTCAGTTTTGCAAACTGAACCCTGCTAGGGAAACCAGAGGGGTTTTGTGGGTTTGTCTTGTGTCACCCAAAGGTCGAGTAATTGATGACAACATTTATAAATTATTCCTCTAATTTAGTGTGATGTGTCATGTAGGACGAAGTTGGATGGTTTGTGTATGAAAGAAAGTGTTTTGTTCTGCCCAGATAATGACGTTTAAAGTTAATAGGATTACTCACGCACTCACATTTATTATTGTCTTGATTTCATTCTTACCTCACATGTTTGTATAGACGCTCTTGTCCAGGTTTTTCTGTTTGTTGATATTGCTTTTGCTTCATTAGAGCATCTGAAGTAGGATTCTCTGCCTGCTCTCATAATGTCATTCTGAGGCATCTTTTACATATTAGCATGTTCAATGTGAGCATGCTAGTTATACAAAAATAAAAAAACGACATTCTAAAAAACAAAGCTCTTAAAATGTTCTTTACAGAAATGCCATAGAGGAACCATTATTGAAGAACCATTTAGTCTAAGGTTCTAAAAAAGAACCTTTCCTTGTTTTTGGTTTTTTTTGTTTTTTTTTTGTTTTTTTTTCTCTTCAACATTTGTCCAATACAAAGTACTAGTATTGATTTTTCATTGTGCTATCAGACCACATCCATTCTGCTCTTTACGTCTTTTGCAGTTGAAGTTGGAAGTTGTTCCATCTCAGACGATCACTGTCATTTCCTCCAGCTTTGATTGGACAGATGAAAGATCTGCAGTTGCTCTGGTCATTCAGAGACTGTTTGAAAGCATTAAAGGTGACAGAGGGAGATGAACAATCCAGAGAACCTGGATCTGCTGCTTGAGTCGTGGGAACACATGGCCCCTAATGGGCCGTCATTACACTGGAGTCTCTGCATGCAGAGGGGCTGGAGTGGGGGTTGTGGGGTGTCTACTGGAGGGGAAACATTTTGGCATGTGTCTCTCCAAATGATAAAGGACATCTCACTCTTCTCACCAACAGACCCCCCCAAAACAAAACAAGAGTGAAGCCCACGCGTCACATTTGAATCAGAAGTGGGTCTTATTATCACCTTGTTGTTTCCTCAGAGCTGTAGAAATGATCAGCACAGTGGATGCAAATGTGTGCGAATCACGACTCCTGACAGGTGAAGAGACAAGAGCGCAGAGCTCAGAATCAGGATCTGTGTTTGGATCAGGAACTATTCTGTAGGTCCCACAACACCCTAGAAAACACCCACAACACCCTAGAAAACATAGTGCTAAACCACGTAGAACACCTTAGCAACAGCCTAACAACTGCATAGTAACACCATGACTGTCACCTACAAACTAGCAAACACTCAGAACATCCCATCCTCACACTTGTGCTGTGTGTGTATACGTGTGTGCGTGTGTTGTGTACATATGTGTGTGGCAGCTTTCACAGATATTGATTGTGGTACATGCTGGCTTCAGATGTAATCAATGTTTTACAATTTAATGCTCTGAAGAGTCATTTATGTGCTCAAAAGACGCATGATGGATGATTGTGTGTCATTTATGTTTTGACTGCTGAGACAGAAGCCTGTAAACTTTGTGCTCATTACAATCATCACTTTCATTACAATCATCACTTTATATGTTGTATGAAGAATGCAGCGTGTGTAAATATAGAACCTTCATTGTTTAGACGTTTCTTGTGTTTGTGTCGGTGTGTGTATGAGTATGTGGATGGGAAGGAGGTGTCAGGTGGTTCGATGAGATTCTGATCGATCCGCCAACAACACGACGACAGGACACACACACACACACACACACACACACAGAATTCAGAAAAGGTCTCAGTCTGGATTGTGTCAGAAATGTTTTAGGTCTAAATGATATGTTGTGTTTTCTGTGGAGGAAGAGAGTGTGATTTTACAAATCATAATATTTTCAGAAGAATTATATATATGTGTTCTCTAGAAAATATATATCTAGTTCTCTAGAGAAGAAATATATATATCAGTGTTCTCTCACATGAGCTGCAGATGGGTGACGCTGTAATTGAAATGGTTTCTCTCAGTGTTCTCTCACATGAGCTGCAGATGGGTGACGCTGTAATTGAAATGGTTTCTCTGTCAGTGTTCTCTCACATGAGCTGCAGATGGGTGACGCTGTAATTGAAATGGTTTCTCTGTCAGTGTTCTCTCACATGAGCTGCAGATGGGTGATGCTGTAATTGAAATGGTTTCTCTGTCAGTGTTCTCTCACATGAGCTGCAGATGGGTGACGCTGTAATTGAAATGGTTTCTCTGTCAGTGTTCTCTCACATGAGCTGCAGATGGGCGACGCTGTAATTGAAATGGTTTCTCTCAGTGTTCTCTCACATGAGCTGCAGATGAGCGGCGCTGTAATTGAAATGGTTTCTCTCAGCGTTCTCTCACATGAGCTGCAGATGGGCGACGCTGTAATTGAAATGGTTTCTCTGTCAGTGTTCTCTCACATGAGCTGCAGATGGGTGACGCTGTAATTGAAATGGTTTCTCTTCAGTGTTCTCTCACATGAGCTGCAGATGGGTGACGCTGTAATTGAAATGGTTTCTCTGTCAGTGTTCTCTCACATGAGCTGCAGATGGGTGACGCTGTAATTGAAATGGTTTCTCTCAGTGTTCTCTCACATGAGCTGCAGATGGGTGACGCTGTAATTGAAATGGTTTCTCTTCAGTGTTCTCTCACATGAGCTGCAGATGGGCGACGCTGTAATTGAAATGGTTTCTCTGTCAGTGTTCTCTCACATGAGCTGCAGATGGGCGACGCTGTAATTGAAATGGTTTCTCTCAGTGTTCTCTCAAATGAGCTGCAGATGGGTGACGCTGTAATTGAAATGGTTTCTCTGTCAGCGTTCTCTCACATGAGCTGCAGATGAGGACGCTGTAATTGAAATGGTTTCTCTCAGTGTTCTCTCAAATGAGCTGCAGATGGGTGACGCTGTAATTGAAATGGTTTCTCTGTCAGTGTTCTCTCACATGAGCTGCAGATGGGTGATGCTGTAATTGAAATGGTTTCTCTGTCAGTGTTCTCTCACATGAGCTGCAGATGGGTGACGCTGTAATTGAAATGGTTTCTCTCAGTGTTCTCTCACATGAGCTGCAGATGGGCGACGCTGTAATTGAAATGGTTTCTCTGTCAGTGTTCTCTCACATGAGCTGCAGATGAGCGACGCTGTAATTGAAATGGTTTCTCTCTCAGTGTTCTCTCACATGAGCTGCAGATGGGCGATGCTGTAATTGAAATGGTTTCTCTCAGTGTTCTCTCACATGAGCTGCAGATGGGTGACGCTGTAATTGAAATGGTTTCTCTGTCAGTGTTCTCTCACATGAGCTGCAGATGGGTGACGCTGTAATTGAAATGGTTTCTCTCAGTGTTCTCTCCTAGCCACATGAGCTGCAGATGGGCGACGCTGTAATTGAAATGGTTTCTCTGTCAGTGTTCTCTCACATGAGCTGCAGATGGGTGATGCTGTAATTGAAATGGTTTCTCTGTCAGTGTTCTCTCACATGAGCTGCAGATGGGTGACGCTGTAATTGAAATGGTTTCTCTCAGTGTTCTCTCACATGAGCTGCAGATGGGTGACGCTGTAATTGAAATGGTTTCTCTGTCAGTGTTCTCTCACATGAGCTGCAGATGGGTGACGCTGTAATTGAAATGGTTTCTCTCAGTGTTCTCTCAAATGAGCTGCAGATGGGTGACGCTGTAATTGAAATGGTTTCTCTCAGTGTTCTCTCAAATGAGCTGCAGATGGGTGACGCTGTAATTGAAATGGTTTCTCTGTCAGTGTTCTCTCACATGAGCTGCAGATGGGTGACGTTGTAATTGAAATGGTTTCTCTTCAGTGTTCTCTCACATGAGCTGCAGATGGGTGACGCTGTAATTGAAATGGTTTCTCTGTCAGTGTTCTCTCACATGAGCTGCAGATGGGTGACGCTGTAATTGAAATGGTTTCTCTTCAGTGTTCTCTCACATGAGCTGCAGATGGGTGACGCTGTAATTGAAATGGTTTCTCTGTCAGTGTTCTCTCACATGAGCTGCAGATGGGCGACGCTGTAATTGAAATGGTTTCTCTCAGTGTTCTCTCACATGAGCTGCAGATGGGTGACGCTGTAATTGAAATGGTTTCTCTGTCAGTGCTCTTTCACATGAGCTGCAGATGGGTGACGCTGTAATTGAAATGGTTTCTCTGTCAGAGTTCTCTCACATGAGCTGCAGATGGGTGACGCTGTAATTGAAATGGTTTCTCTCAGTGTTCTCTCACATGAGCTGCAGATGGGTGAGCTGTAATTGAAATGGTTTCTCTGTCAGTGTTCTCTCACATGAGCTGCAGATGGGTGACGCTGTAATTGAAATGGTTTCTCTGTCAGTGTTCTCTCACATGAGCTGCAGATGGGTGACGCTGTAATTGAAATGGTTTCTCTCAGTGTTCTCTCACATGAGCTGCAGATGGGTGACGCTGTAATTGAAATGGTTTCTCTCAGTGTTCTCTCACATGAGCTGCAGATGGGTGACGCTGTAATTGAAATGGTTTCTCTCAGTGTTCTCTCACATGAGCTGCAGATGGGTGACGCTGTAATTGAAATGGTTTCTCTGTCAGTGTTCTCTCACATGAGCTGCAGATGGGTGACGCTGTAATTGAAATGGTTTCTCTCAGTGTTCTCTCACATGAGCTGCAGATGGGCGACGCTGTAATTGAAATGGTTTCTCTCAGTGTTCTCTCACATGAGCTGCAGATGGGCGACGCTGTAATTGAAATGGTTTCTCTCAGTGTTCTCTCACATGAGCTGCAGATGGGTGACGCTGTAATTGAAATGGTTTCTCTGTCAGTGTTCTCTCACATGAGCTGCAGATGGGTGACGCTGTAATTGAAATGGTTTCTCTCAGTGTTCTCTCACATGAGCTGCAGATGGGTGACGCTGTAATTGAAATGGTTTCTCTGTCAGTGTTCTCTCACATGAGCTGCAGATGGGTGACGCTGTAATTGAAATGGTTTCTCTCAGTGTTCTCTCACATGAGCTGCAGATGGGTGACGCTGTAATTGAAATGGTTTCTCTCAGTGTTCTCTCACATGAGCTGCAGATGGGTGACGCTGTAATTGAAATGGTTTCTCTGTCAGCGCTCTCTCACATGAGCTGCAGATGGGTGATGCTGTAATTGAAATGGTTTCTCTCAGTGTTCTCTCACATGAGCTGCAGATGGGCGACGCTGTAATTGAAATGGTTTCTCTCAGTGTTCTCTCACATGAGCTGCAGATGGGTGACGCTGTAATTGAAATGGTTTCTCTGTCAGTGTTCTCTCACATGAGCTGCAGATGGGTGATGCTGTAATTGAAATGGTTTCTCTCAGTGTTCTCTCACATGAGCTGCAGATGGGTGACGCTGTAATTGAAATGGTTTCTCTGTCAGTGTTCTCTCACATGAGCTGCAGATGGGTGACGCTGTAATTGAAATGGTTTCTCTGTCAGTGTTCTCTCACATGAGCTGCAGATGGGTGACGCTGTAATTGAAATGGTTTCTCTCAGTGTTCTCTCACATGAGCTGCAGATGGGTGACGCTGTAATTGAAATGGTTTCTCTCAGTGTTCTCTCACATGAGCTGCAGATGGGTGACGCTGTAATTGAAATGGTTTCTCTCAGTGTTCTCTCACATGAGCTGCAGATGGGTGACGCTGTAATTGAAATGGTTTCTCTCAGTGTTCTCTCACATGAGCTGCAGATGGGCGACGCTGTAATTGAAATGGTTTCTCTCAGTGTTCTCTCACATGAGCTGCAGATGGGTGATGCTGTAATTGAAATGGTTTCTCTCAGTGTTCTCTCACATGAGCTGCAGATGGGTGATGCTGTAATTGAAATGGTTTCTCTGTCAGTGTTCTCTCACATGAGCTGCAGATGGGTGACGCTGTAATTGAAATGGTTTCTCTGTCAGTGTTCTCTCACATGAGCTGCAGATGGGTGACGCTGTAATTGAAATGGTTTCTCTGTCAGTGTTCTCTCACATGAGCTGCAGATGGGTGACGCTGTAATTGAAATGGTTTCTCTGTCAGTGTTCTCTCACATGAGCTGCAGATGGGCGACGCTGTAATTGAAATGGTTTCTCTCAGTGTTCTCTCACATGAGCTGCAGATGGGTGACGCTGTAATTGAAATGGTTTCTCTTCAGTGTTCTCTCACATGAGCTGCAGATGGGTGATGCTGTAATTGAAATGGTTTCTCTGTCAGTGTTCTCTCACATGAGCTGCAGATGGGCGACGCTGTAATTGAAATGGTTTCTCTCAGTGTTCTCTCACATGAGCTGCAGATGGGCGACGCTGTAATTGAAATGGTTTCTCTCAGTGTTCTCTCACATGAGCTGCAGATGGGCGACGCTGTAATTGAAATGGTTTCTCTGTCAGTGTTCTCTCACATGAGCTGCAGATGGGCGACGCTGTAATTGAAATGGTTTCTCTCAGTGTTCTCTCAAATGAGCTGCAGATGGGTGACGCTGTAATTGAAATGGTTTCTCTGTCTTTCTCTCACATGAGCTGCAGATGGGTGACGCTGTAATTGAAATGGTTTCTCTGTCAGTGTTCTCTCACATGAGCTGCAGATGGGTGACGCTGTAATTGAAATGGTTTCTCTCAGTGTTCTCTCACATGAGCTGCAGATGGGTGACGCTGTAATTGAAATGGTTTCTCTGTCAGTGTTCTCTCACATGAGCTGCAGATGGGCGACGCTGTAATTGAAATGGTTTCTCTCAGTGTTCTCTCACATGAGCTGCAGATGGGTGACGCTGTAATTGAAATGGTTTCTCTCAGTGTTCTCTCACATGAGCTGCAGATGGGTGACGCTGTAATTGAAATGGTTTCTCTCAGTGTTCTCTCACATGAGCTGCAGATGGGTGACGCTGTAATTGAAATGGTTTCTCTGTCAGTGTTCTCTCACATGAGCTGCAGATGGGTGACGCTGTAATTGAAATGGTTTCTCTCAGCGTTCTCTCACATGAGCTGCAGATGGGTGATGCTGTAATTGAAATGGTTTCTCTGTCAGTGTTCTCTCACATGAGCTGCAGATGGGTGATGCTGTAATTGAAATGGTTTCTCTGTCAGTGTTCTCTCACATGAGCTGCAGATGAGCGACGCTGTAATTGAAATGGTTTCTCTCAGTGTTCTCTCACATGAGCTGCAGATGGGTGACGCTGTAATTGAAATGGTTTCTCTCAGCGTTCTCTCACATGAGCTGCAGATGGGTGACGCTGTAATTGAAATGGTTTCTCTCAGTGTTCTCTCACATGAGCTGCAGATGGGTGATGCTGTAATTGAAATGGTTTCTCTCAGTGTTCTCTCACATGAGCTGCAGATGGGTGACGCTGTAATTGAAATGGTTTCTCTGTCAGTGTTCTCTCACATGAGCTGCAGATGAGCGACGCTGTAATTGAAATGATTTCTCTCAGTGTTCTCTCACATGAGCTGCAGATGGGCGACGCTGTAATTGAAATGGTTTCTCTGTTTGAAAGCCACACATCTGCCCTCAGAGTGGCGGCTCGTTTTCAGATTGTAGGCTTAGCATTTGGAGGGCTGATCTTTAGCATATCCACACAGAAGTACCACATTAACGGCTTATTTGGAAAGCACTGTGCAAACCTCAGACCTTTACGCAGAGGCAGCAATATGAGGCAAGAACGCAGTGTCACGCTTCACGTGAAATAATAAGTTAAGGTTGACCCGGCAGATTGATGTGCTTTTCAGTCACACGTGTTGTGCTGTGCCAATGTGAATGCAGCTTGTGCATGTGTGGGTGTTTGTTTCAAAAGCTTTTGCTTCCAGAAATGAGCAACTGTTTATAAAAATCTGTTTTGTCTTTGGGATTACCAAAATCAGATTTAGTGCTTAGTTGAACATAAACAGAGAATCTAATGACTGCAGTGTTCAGATCTGAAACATTGACTCCACTGTCAAAACCTAGTGCAGATTCATTTGAACTGCTGTAAGGAAAGGAATAGAATAGAATATATAATAGAATAAGTTATTATGGAATACAAAAGTTACTAAAATCTGCATGTAGTTTATGACGGCTTGATTGTTTGTAATGAGGGAAACTCAATGAACATGGAGGTAACACGGCCATCTCAACATGAACTAATGAAATCAATGCAACTCCTGCTGTTGACTTGTATTTGTCTGTTTTTATAAGGATTCTGAATGTCTCTCTCTCTCTCTCTCTCTCTCTCTCTCAGGTGATATTCGAGGCTGAAGTGACTAACAGCAGAAGAGGTTTTATTGCTATTGATGACATCCAGGTGCTCAGCTATCCATGTGGTGAGTCAGCTGTGTTAAATACTGATAATGTGTGCGCGATTGTGTGTGTGTGCATATGTTTGTATTAGTGTGAGACAGAAAGGTTAAGAACTATCTAAGGACTACTAGCTTTGACACTTAAGGGTCTGTTAATCGATGCTGTCATCTCCACACATCTGCTTGTGTTAACAGCTGTGTGTTGCTGTGTCTGTGTCATAAGTCTGGTCGGTGGTGTCTGATGGGCCTGTGTGTGTGTGTGTGTGTGTGTGTATCGATATATAACAATCATATTTTAAAGCTGTATGTGTTAAATGAACTGTATAGTTTCCTGTGGAAAAGTTTTAAGTTTTTTACTGTAAGTAAAGAGACCATGAATGCAGATTTGATCTCATCAGTTTGACTGAATCACAATGTGCTAATAAAAAAGACACAGGTGATCATTCAGAGCTCGACGCATCAGTCTTATGGCGGCAGTAGTAAACTGTCAGTCAGTCAGCTGTGGTGAACAGTGGGAGCGCAGTAAGAGAGCTGTAATGTCACACACTGCTGTGTGTTTGTTTGTGCAGATAAATCTCCTCATTTCCTGCGTCTGGGGGACGTGGAGGTTAATGCCGGGCAGAACGCCACATTTCAGTGTATCGCCACCATCCGGGACACAGTCAACAACAAACTCTGGCTGCAGGTGAGACATCAAACTTGTGCTTGTTTTGGCTGATGTTGCATTTGTCTCTCAGAATCTGATAGCATAGTTAAAAACTGACAATTTAACTATAAAGTCATCCTCAAGTCATTCTAAGCTCAAAGAACATAAAATAGATGGTTTTGAAGAAGTTTTGACAATGCATTTTTCCATGCAAGTTTTTGTTTTTGTTTCCATGGAAAAAAAAGTTCACAGTGACCTGATCAAGCTCCAAACACATCGCCTTTAAAACTGTAACTGTATGTGAAAGTGTTGAGTGAAGACGTCAAAAAAATCACCTTTTTATGGAAAAAATCGCATGCATGTGAATTTGGAGTAAACAGGAGTAAATGATGACGTTTTTATTTTTGGTGAACTAGTCTGTTGTGTCAACGTTGTGTTGATGTAGTGTCACTAGGGGTTCAACCTTGGGAAACCAATCACTCTGTAGTCACTCTGTCAGAAAACAATGAGAACTGCTCTTAAAATAAAGCACCAAAGGTAACTGGTGAGTGGGGCATATCTGTGGGTCTTGAAGGACGGCAAGGTTCCCACGACTCCCTTCATGGACCAAATGGTGAGCCTGCAGTCCCCTCTCATAATTGGGGAAGGACCCAGTCCTCTCCTTGCTGTGTCCTGTATGAGCTTTGTGTATCTAACTGGACCATACAAAAGAATTCAAAAGGTCTGAGCAGCTATGTCTGCTTTGGAGGTCAGCAGAAGGGGAAGGCTATCCTGGACATTTTGTTTTCTGTTTACCCTGTAGCCTGGGAAGGGGCTCTACATTTGGATCTGTCATTCGTGGCTACCCAGTTGGTTAGCTATGAAGCGGTAAGTCATATGAAGTGATTCTCTTTGCTAATCCCATCCCAGAGAATTCCAAGTATCTCTCCATGGTCCAGTTTCCCTGTTGGTAACGCTGTTTCTTCCCCTGGACAGAACTGTCTTCATCATGGCCTATAATCTGTGATGGTTCTCCCTCCAGTACTTTGATGTGAAACTGATGTGGTGTGATACTACTTGTGGTCTTAAGTAGAAGTTCACTGTCCCAACGCATTTGACCAGCAAACACATTCTACAGTGACCTTCTGGAAGCTTAGTTCTGTCCCTGTGGGGGACACAACACCTTATCAGTGTGTTGAAAGATTATGGACTTGGTGATGACTTTTCAGGCATGCTATGCTTGCCAGCAGCGCCACTTAAATTTAGTACAGGGACCCCTAATGTCACTACATTGACACAACGTCTTGTTCCCTCCATCAGGGAACGGAGGTTACATACGTAACCAAAATGTTTTAGATCTAATGAAAGCTTGTTTAATAGCCGGTAATGTCATGTTTCTGTGGCTGTGTAAACAAACAATTGATTTTAAATAGAATTTTACAACACTCACAGACTTCTGTGCATATTCCGTTTGGTTTAATTGAACTAATGAGAAGCTTTCCATTCAGTGAAAATAACACATAAAGAAAGACTGAAAGAGAGAAAGTACTGACGGTAATGACCTTTCTGCTCCGACAGATGAAGGCTGAAAATGAAAAGCAAGCGCACTTGTCTGTTGAACTTGTAACTAATAGGAGATGACAATGTTAGAAGGGCTGATGAATTATCCTCCACAGCACTCACACACACACTCACACACACTCACACACACACACATTCACACACACTCTCATACACACACATACTCACACACACACATACTCACACACACACTCACACACACACACATACTGACTCACACACTCACACACACACTCTCACACAAACACTCACATACTCACACTCACACAAACACTCAAATACTCACACACACACATACTGACTCACACACTCACGCACACACACTCACATACTCACATACTCACACACACACACACACACACTCACATACTCACACACACACACACTCACATACTCACAAACACACACTCACACACCCTCACTCACACACACTTACATAAACTAAAATACACACTATGATTAGCTATGACAGTGATTGGCGTCACTTCTATAATTCATTTGCCCACTCATGAGCATCAAAACCCTAACTCTCAAAGTTAGATGATCTGAAACATACAGTATCTAAGGAATAAAACTGAGTTCTGCATGCCTTAACATTTTTTACCTAATCTTTCATACAATGATGAAAGCATGGTGAACTAATAAGATCTGATTTGAATGTTTGAGAAATCTTAAGGTGAGTTTCAGAATGCTCGGGCGCTCCAGAAAACAGAGCTGTTTTTAAAGCACAAAGAGAAACAGTGCTTCACACTTTCCCAGTTTCTTTTTTGCATAACAAGCTTCACCTTTAAAAATGAAGTTCTTTCCCATGACAGAATTGTTGGAGCATGTTTCATGGGCATTTAAAACAGTGTGAAAGTTCACACAGTTTGGATGAGTGATGTTTTCTGAAGCTGGAAATTGTTTCTGGATAGACCTGCACACAGTGTTTTAAAGAAGTCTCGTGTCTGTTTTGGCACATTTAGAGACGCAACGGAGAGGACATTCCTGTAGCAGAGAAGAAGAACATCAACCACAGGAAGTTTGCAGCATCCTTCAGACTGAGAGAGGTGACCAGCCAAGACCAGGATCTGTACCGTTGTGTCACCCAATCAGAAAGAGGATCTGGAGTGTCCAACTTTGCTGGTCTTATTGTCAGAGGTAAAGTGTTGTTTTGTTTATTGTATCATATTGATTTTTTTTTTCATCCAGTTTTGTTTGTCCTGCTCCTACAAAGTTTGACCAGTGTTCACCAAATGGTAGTTAGATGATCTTCAGATACAGTCATCATTAAAGACTGGAAATCATTTCAGTTTTATATTATTGTGGCAACCTTTTATGTGTACAGTGATATTTAATCACCATATTGCTTGACAGCCATAAACACAGCACAGCCATTTAGACTAATAAACTATATTAACTGACAGTTATTATATGTAATTGATAAATGTCATAATTTAATGAATATTGGTTTCTTCTATTGCAGTGTGAGTGTAAAGATCTCTTGGGGGTGGTAAATGACTATAGCACATGGCTACTTATAGCTTTAGTTTAGTCTTTTTAATGAATTTAATAATATGGTTTAGAAAGAGACTGTGTTTTCATAAACGAGTTTCAGGCACTAAAACACAACTACAATCTTCTGCTCAGATCAAGGTGAATCAGTCACGGTTACAGCAACCATCTGCTTAGTTTAGCGCTGCTGCATAACACAAATGTATTAAAATGTGAATAACCACTGGGCACACAATTGGGCTGTATTAATATGCAAAACTTGTTTATGCAAACAAATCTCTCTGGGTCTACAGTATGAGAGCAAGCTGAACTCTGCTGAGTTTGATCCACAGAGTGATTTCTTAAAGACGAGTGCAATAGTTAGTGCTGGCCGGAGGGCAGGAGTGTTGTGATGTTAGCAGCTCAGGCCAGCTGAGTATCGGCCCGACTGACAGCTCGAATATCTCTGCCACACTTCCCCAGCTGACATCCTGCTACAAGGATACCAAAGATAGTAATTTCAGCTGAAATTTTTGGGCCATGGATTTGTGTGTGCTAATGGGAGTTGGCACAGAGTTGCCTATTGTCGCTTGTGACCTGAGGCAAGCACTTTATTAGCTCCTGCTCTCCCTAATGCAGGGCGACAGTGGGCCCTCCCGGCTGTTTGGGCCGCTTTGTAACAAATGGAAATTTCAGTGGTGAATTCTTACGCTGAGGAGGTATCGATCTGCGTGTCCCCCAGCTGAAGAGCAGAAGAGAGATGAAGGAAAAGAAAAACCAGAAACAACAGAATGCAGCTGATGCTGCGGCTCACAGGAGCTAGACTTGTTTCACTCAAGGCTTAGAGTAATGACATTAACCTCCTCTAGAAAATAAACTGAATTGACAAGCTGTGTGCTGTGAAATAGATCTGAAAGCAAACAGTCCAGGCACCACCCTGTTTCTATTACATACCAGCAGCTTGGAAATTTAGGGCATCAATTCTTCATGCAGATGCAGAAAGCTCAAATAACACCTTCAATTAGAACTGAAAAGGCTTGTTTTATTTTTTAAGAACTTTTCTGTAGCAAAAGATGAGGAAAAGTGCTTTTTGTGTTCTTTTACAAAATTTACATGCCTGTAACTCAAGACGTATTAGAGATATTCATTCTTAGGCTACTTTACTTTTTTATGGCCTTATATGGTTCAGTCCCAGAGCTATGGGGATCTTAATGTGCCTCCATGAGTTAACTTAAAGTTAAATTGTACATTTTCAGTTGCCACAAACCAAATGTGGGTCACTTTGTAAAAATCTGGTACATCTGGTACCTCTGGTACCTCTAATACGTCTTGAGATACTAGCATTTAAACTTTGTAAAAATAATACAAAAAGTGCTGTTCCTCATTGTTTCCTCATTGTCACCTTTGGCATATAATATAACAAGGATTGCTAAAGTCAAAAAAATTTCACTAATACATCTATCAATTTCTGCGTAAAATTAAAATAATGATGCTGACATCTTTCTCAAGTCATTTTTCACCCCCTCTATTATGGCTCCAAATTTCAGGTGCAAACTGTCATTTTGACCCCCTCTAGAAGTTAGTGGAACACTCAGTAACTATTCATCAGTGACATTCAATATTTTGGCTATCACTATTTAAATTGGTTATTCTGTAAAAAAAAATAAAAAAATTAAGCCGGGGACTTTTGGTTGAGTTGACACAGAAGAACCCATATATATATTTGCTCTTTGCTGTATGAAAAATGTAAAGCCCTCATCCAGTAACCACAAAGCACTGGGAAAGTCATGCACAAAATCCATGCCCACAGATATCTGCCGAAAATTCCACAGATTGTAGCACTCGTCATTGACAAATACATGCATCCCGCACGCATTTGTGAGAAGACGGCCGTGCTGTTTGCTGTGACAGTATTTTAATGAAAGTGAGCACCAACAGCTAATAGCCTGTCGGATATCTGAAACGCGTAAAATAAATCTTTCTGTGGATGGGTGAAGGGATCCTGTTAATTAAGACAGACAGCACTGGATCATTTCAGACCCGTTTACCTCAAAAAATGAAGGACAAGTTTTACACTGATTGTAAAAATCACAAGAACATAAAAATTGTATTAATATAAACAATAATGTTCTAAATAATCTAAATATATATACAAAATATGGCCTCATTCCATACTTTTTACCATGATGAAATCCATTCCACACAATTCCCTCCAGTGAATAAAACAAATGCAGATTGTGTCTGGGTGTGTTTATTATCTGGGTTTAGATAGAGACATAGAGAGGGTTATTACTGCTACTTGTAAACTCGAATGACTACATGCGCGTGTGTGTGTGTGTGTGTGTGTGTGTGTGTAAACACGTCTGATTGGTGGAAATATGCTTGGAGAGACAGCAAGAGATCAGAGTTGAAACAGGAGGCTTTAAAGACTCCAGCTCTGCGTGACAGTGTGTCTGTGACTGCACTCGTCTCAAAGACAAATCATAAACATTTGATCAAGTGAGATGTCTGATGATGCACAGATAGAACAAAAGCAAATGAAACAACCTAAAATATCAAGAGTTTAGAGGTGAAAGACACATGGGCAGAGATCTGCTTCTCATTAATGTCTGAGGCCCCGTCACAGATTCATGTGTGTCACTGAATATAGTCCTGTACACTCACACTGACTAAACACAGACGCAAAAAAACACTTTGCACAAATGATGTCACGTTATGGTGTCAGACTGTTTAGATATGTGTTTTAAGTTAAAAATGTTGTTGTATTTACTTACCAAAGGCAATTTGTCTGGCATTGGTGTGTCAGTTCTGGACCCTGACTGTGCTTGTGAGAGGTTTACATACAATGTCAGAGCAGAGAGAAAGAGAGAGAGTCAGATGTGAAGCAGAGAATCAGGCTCTCTCTCTCTCTGCCAGGTGTTAGAGGGTTCCTGCTCTTTATTCCTTCTTTTATCTCTCTTTCTTTACTTATATTCTGTTGCATGGTTTGTTTTGTGCGCGTGTTTTTTGTGCGCGTGTGCACAGCTTCTCATTTCTCAGATGCATTCATGGGAATCAAGTAGTGTACAAAAGTGGCAGCGCTCAGTTTACATCTTGCACACGCTCAGCACTCTCTCAATACACACAGCTCAAACTGTACTTTTCTACACACATATTTAGCTGCACTTCTGTTTGTTTTTTAAAGAAATTATACAAAACTATAAACACACCAGAATATGAGCAGATAACAATAACAGAAGTACAACACAATTCAGTCTGTGTGTTTGCAGTAAATGATTGTTAGTGCAGTCTACTGAAAACTCCTAAAATGACTGTTTGACCAGCAGCTGCTGCAGCTAAACATCCAGCAGAATGATGGTGGAGTCTGTCTGACTGAACGCTTGTATGGACAACAGCAAAGACATCGGAGTCTAGTTTAGATACTTGCTGAAGCAGAATTATATCAACATTAAATTAATTTATATATACACTACCAGTCAAAAGTTTGGAAACACTTTTTCTTTGTTCATATTTTTTATTTATTTATGAATAATAGTAAACTTATCAAAACTATGAAATAACACAAATGTAACTATAGGAGTTATGTTGTGACTAAAGAAAATTGAAAATAAGGTAAAATAGGACATATTCTAGCATATTCAATATAGTCCCCCTTCGTCTAGAATTTACAAGTAATTTCTTGACATTTTCCATCACCCAGTTTCTTGAGGAATCATCCTGAGAAGATTTTTAAAGAGTTTTGAAGGAGTTCCCCTCTATCCTGCGCTCTTATTGGCTGCTTTTTCTTCATTATTTGGTCCAAATCCTCTATTTCAAAAACATTTTTTAAATTGAAATTAATATGTTGACACTTATATTTTTATTTTTACATTTTTAACATTTAATCAAATGTCTTCAGATTAAAAGATTAAGATAAGAAACATTTCAGTCAAGTGTTTCCAAACTTTTGACTGGTAGTGTAAATACCAGCGAAATGTCCAAATTCTGCTGCCAGCAGACAGATACAGGGGAAGTGTTTGTTAATGCAGAAACACTGTTCATTCAGTGCTCAGTGCATTGAAAGCACTCTGCAGCCAATCTCCAGTGTGAGAGAGCGCGTCAGCCGCTGTAATGAATTCAGATGAATGTCATTTGTCTGCAGGTAGAAGCACAAACAAACGGGACTCTCTGAAAAACAGCCCTGTGTGCTCTCATGCTTTGTTTTTGAAGAAATGCAGCCAATAAGCCGAGCCGCGCACATTAATGCATATTCAGTGTGACTTTGGTTCCTGAGACACTTCATTAGTGCTAAAGGCAGATGTAGAGCTGTGTGTTATCTGCTCATTGACACAAACAGTAACACACTATATTTAACATCGTGTCAGTAACATGTCAGTCACCGTCTGTCTGTCTGTGTGTAGAGCATGTATGAGGCCAGTGTGGTTTTTGTTTGTGTTGTATGTTCACACACAGTGTAAGAGTCTCCACAGGATGTGTTGTTGTATTCTTTTTTCGTATTGTTTTGTTGCCACAACTTCACTCTAGATCTGAATGGATTTGTTGAAGATCTTTCTGCTCAGCAGGAGTCTTACTGATAGCATAGACAGTTCTCTCTACAAAAAGTCTGAGAAACATGTTCATGACACATTTCACCTCAAAATCAAAAGAATTATATTGCTCAAGAAGAAAAAGTTTCAGGACTGTTAGGTCATGAAAATAAAAACAATTTAAAACATCTCACTGTGATTAATTGATAAAAGGAGCTTGCGGCTGAGAAGTGTGCTGTCTAACACACAGGAGATGATGTCATCAGTGTGTGTGTGTGTTTTCTGGAGAAGTGCTTTGTGCATTAGTGACACTGTGATTTGATTAGCTGCTGAAGTGTTTCTGTTAGAGGTGTCACATGCAACACAACACAGTGGAATCAGATGGCAGTATTCAAATAAAGCAGGAGAACAGAAATGAATTAACGCTTATTCTTTTGCTGTTCAAACTCTCAAAAATCAATAACCCTCATGTGAGAATGATATGAAAACTGGTTCCTTAGCTGTGGGCAGATTTCTAAACTTTCACAGTCATGCAAGTTAAGATGCTGATGTTTTCCTTCAAAGTAAAAAATTGATTGTAACTCGTGTCTCTGCTAAACACCAAGTACGCACACAAACACACACACACACACAGTTGGTGAAGAAACGTCCGGATCGTGTGCGGTGGTGTAATAGTGCCATCATTAGTGTGTGTCTGAATTTTCTTGTTCTTTTGTAATAGAAGAGTTTGATGTACTGTGTAAACATTCTGGAACATTAATTTTAGTTTTACAGTAAATAAACAGCTTGTTTAATGTTAAGCATCAGTGAGAATAAAAATCTGAAAATAAAAGAAATGTCTTAACTGACATTATAATGAACCCCAGAAAAACAGTAAGCATTTAACATGCAACAAATACAATTATCTGATTTATCTGATCAAATCAAATATGAACATGGGATTGTATGGATGAAAATATCAATGATATGTTCTCATGAAAGGAAGTCAAATTACACTTGGTCTTTTATAAAACAAGGATCATAGATTTATCTCCTGTTTCCTCAGAGCCCCCGAGACCCATTGCCCCCCCACAGCTGCTGGCTGTCGGCCCGACGTACCTGCTCATCCAGCTAAATGCCAACTCAATTTTTGGGGACGGACCCATCATCCTGAAGGAAGTGGAGTACAGAATGACATCTGGAAGCTGGACTGAGACCCACGCCGTCAACTCACCCAATTATAAGCTCTGGCACCTGGACCCGGACACAGAGTATGAGATCCGAGTGCTGCTGACCCGACCAGGAGAAGGGGGAACCGGTCAGCCAGGACCTGCTCTGATCACCAGAACCAAATGTGCAGGTCAGTCTAAACACTGTTTTAAGCTTTTTAAGTTACTGCAGGTCAGTGTGTTACATAGAAACCTTCTGTGTCAGGTATGAAAGCTCCTCCCACTTTCCATTTGCACAAACATAAACATTGTTCAGATTTTTGCATTGTCAATGGTCTCAAATCACCAGCTCTTATTAAGAATAAAGGACCTCTGGCCATCGTTGCTGTTGCTGTGGATGTCAAAACACTTTTCCATCCCAGTTTAATATGCAGAGTAACAAGTTGCACCTGTAAGTCAGACATTTACAAGTGTAATAAACCTGACACAGTAACCTTGGCTCAACCAGTTGTGTGTGAGTTTGGGGAGGAACTGTGTTTGTCTGACCAGTGGGAGTTTGGGGGGAGTTGTGTTGGAAACCTTTTTGATACCAGTCACTTGTTTTGTTTTGAACTCAGTTATGTAGAAATGACACAAGAATAAGTGTCCGGTTATGTACATTTTGTAGGTCTTGTTTCACTGGTCTTGTCCAGTTTGCACACACCTACTTACATCTCATACACACACACAAACACACAGAAGGGACCAAACACAGCCTCCGGGCTCCCCTGGAGCAGATGGAGATTCAGGTTCAACTGCAGTTTCTGAAAGAGCCACAAACAAAAATGTTGTCCTTTTCCTGCTGGAGCACACCTTCTGTCAAAAGTGTCAACTCTGCGCATTGTGTTTGCACATAAATAATTGCCTGGAGCTTCTTCAGAAACATGATTTTGAAAATAAAGTAAACAGGAGATTACTATTGGCACCTCGCACCAGCTCTGTGTGTGTGTTAGCGGGAGAGTGTTGATATTGCCAATACTCACACTCTGAGTGTTGGTATTGTTGGTATGTATTTTAATTATGCCTGAGAACACATGGTATACCTGCTTCCTCATAAAAATGGAAGTGCACAAGAGCAAACACTCAAGCACACTGTGTGTAAGAGCCCTGCGCCTTCATTTCAGCACTGTGATGCGATTCTCCGTGGGTTGCCATGGCATCCATAAATGTGGCAAGACATGGCAAGGACAGATATACAGCTTGTATGGGGAGGCACAGAGTGGTGGCTGTCTTCCAGTAGACACACGGGGACAGTGGGAGAGGTAAAAAAAAAGTGTTCAGTGTTTCATTTACTGAGGTGGTCTCCATGTCCCCAGTGACGGTGCGGTATTGCGGCCCCTCGCTCACTCTCTAATTGAGATTCAAACAGAAACCTGCTCCCCATCAATCGCATTTCAACTTTCATATTTTTTATTTTACTTTGAAAAAAGACGTTTTCCATGTCGGCTTTAGATGGAACACTCACTGGCTTTATTCATCTGCCTCTAGCCAATCACACGCTTATCTCACCTTGGACAGAGAGAACTGAGTGGAACCGCCGAATTTACACAATTACATTTAGATTGGTGTCAGTCAGCCTGAGTGCTCTGTTTAAATTCACATATTCTCTCGCTTGCTCTCTCTCTCTCTTAGTTTTCTGCTAAGCCTTATTGTCTGGCTCTCTCATGGCATGTGCATGTTTCAGATTTATCACTATTATTATGTTTGGCAGCATAGTTTATCTTTGTTATAGGTATGCATATTGAAATGAGAGAGAGAGCGAGGGAGACACATAACCTGAATGAACATCATCATCTTTCTGAACACAAGCCAAACACTGCGTATTTTCTGTGTGTGTGTTTGGGTGTGTGTTTGTGTTTTCATGTGTGTGTGTGTTTGGGTGTGTGTTTGGGTGTGTGTTTGGGTGTATGTTTTTGTGTGTGTTTTCGTGTGGATGTGTTTGTGTTTTCATGTGTGGGTGTGTTTGTGTTTTCGTGTGTGGGTGTGTTTGTGTTTTCGTGTGTGGGTGTGTTTGTGTTTTCGTGTGGGTGTGTTTGTGTTTTCGTGTGTGGGTGTGTGTGTGTTTTCGTGTGTGGGTGTGTTTGTGTTTTCGTGTTTTCGTGTGGGTGTGTTTGTGTTTTCGTGTGTGGGTGTGTGTGTGTTTTCGTGTGTGGGTGTGTGTGTTTTTTTCGTGTGTGGGTGTGTGTGTGTTTTGTGTGTGGGTGTGTGTGTGTTTTTCGTGTGTGGGTGTGTTTGTGTTTTGTGTGTGTGTGGGTGTGTTTGTGTTTTCGTGTGTTTTGGGTGTGTGTGTGTTTTTCGTGTGTGGGTGTGTTTGTGTTTTTCGTGTGTGGGTGTGTTTGTCGTGTGTGGGTGTGTTTGTGTTTTTGTGTTTTTCGTGTGTGGTGTGTTTTTGTGTGAATTGGTGTTTTTTGTGTGGGTGTGTTTGTGTTTCGTGTGTGGGTGTGTTTGTGTTTTTCGTGTGTGTTTGTGTTTTCGTGTGTGGGTGTGTTTGTGAATTGGTGTTTTCGTGTGTGGATGTGTTTGTGTTTTCGTGTGGGTGTGTTTGTGTTTTCGTGTGGGTGTGTTTGTGTTTTCGTGTGGGTGTGTTTGTGTTTTTCGTGTGTGGGTGTGTTTGTTTGTGTGTGTGTTTTTTCGTGTGTGGGTGTGTTTGTGTTTTTGTGTTTTTCGTGTGTGGGTGTGTTTGTGTTTTCCTGTGGGTGTGTGTGTGTTTTTCGTGTGTGGGTGTGTTTGTGTTTTGCTCGTGTGGGTGTGTTTGTGTTTTCCTGTGGGTGTGTGTGTGTTTTTCGTGTGTGGGGTGTGTTTGTGTTTTCGTGTGGGTGTGTTTGTGTTTTCGTGTGGGTGTGTTTGTGTTTTCGTGTGTGGGTGTGTTTGTGTTTTCCTGTGGGTGTGTTTGTGTTTTCGTGTGTGGGTGTGTGTGTGTTTTCGTGTGTGGGTGTGTTTGTGTTTTTCGTGTGTGGGTGTGTTTGTGTTTGTGTTTGTGTGGGTGTGTGTGTTTTTCGTGTGTGGGTGTGTTTTTTTCGTGTGTGGGTGTGTGTGTTTTTCGTGTGGGTGTGTTTGTGTTTTCGTGTGTGGGTGTGTTTGTGTTTTCGTGTGTGGGTGTGTTTGTGAATTGGTGTTTTCGTGTGTGGGTGTGTTTGTGTTTTCGTGTGTGGGTGTGTTTGTGTTTTCGTGTGTGTTTGTGTTTTCGTGTGTGGGTGTGTTTGTGAATTGGTGTTTTGTGCGTGTGTGGATGTGTTTGTGTTTTTCGTGTGTGGTGTGTTTGTGTTTTCGTGTGGGTGTGTTTGTGTTTTTGTGTGGGTGTGTTTGTGTTTTCGTGTGGGTGTGTTTGTGTTTTCGTGTGTGGGTGTGTTTGTGAATTGGTGTTTTCGTGTGTGGGTGTGTTTGTGTTTTCGTGTGGGTGTGTTTGTGTTTTCGTGTGGGTGTGTTTGTGTTTTCGTGTGTGGGTGTGTTTGTGTTTTCGTGTGGGTGTGTTTGTGTTTTCGTGTGTGTGTTGGTGTGTGTGGGTGTGTTTTTTCGTGTGTGGGTGTGTTTGTGTTTCGTGTGTGGGTGTGTTTGTGTTTTCGTGTGTGGGTGTGTTTGTGTTTTCGTGTGTGGGTGTGTTTGTGTTTTCGTGTGTGGGTGTGTTTTCGTGTGTGGGTGTGTTTTCGTGTGGGTGTGTTTGTGTTTTCGTGTGTGGGTGTGTTTGTGTTTTCGTGTGTGGGTGTGTGTGTGTTTTCGTGTGTGGGTGTGTTTGTGTTTTCGTGTGTGGGTGTGTTTGTGTTTTCGTGTGTGTGGTGTGTTTGTGTTTTCGTGTGTGGGTGTGTTTGTGTTTTCCTGTGGGTGTGTGTGTGTTTTCGTGTGTGGGTGTGTTTGTGTTTTCGTGTGTGGGTGTGTGTGTGTTTTTCGTGTGTGGGTGTGTGTGTGTTTTCGTGTGTGGGTGTGTGTGTGTTTTCGTGTGTGGGTGTGTTTGTGTTTTCGTGTGGGTGTGTTTGTGTTTGTGTTTTCGTGTGTTTGTGTTTTCGTGTGTGGGTGTGTTTGTGTTTTATTGTTTTCGTGTGTGGGTGTGTTTGTGTTTGTGTTTTCGTGTGTTTTGTTTTTTCGTGTGTGGGTGTGTTTGTGTTTTCCTGTGTGGGTGTGTTTGTGTTTTCCTGTGTGGGTGTGTTTGTGTTTTCCTGTGTGGGTGTGTGTGTGTATTTGTGTTTCGTGTGTGGGTGTGTGTGTGTTTTTCGTGTGTGGGTGTGTGGGTGTTTTTCGTGTGGGTGTGTTTTGTCGTGTGTGTTGGGTGTGTGTGTGTTTTTCGTGTGTGGGTGTGTGTGTGTTTTTCGTGTGTGGGTGTGTTTTTTGTGTGTGTGTGTTTTTTCGTGTGTGGGTGTGTTTGTGTTTTTCGTGTGTGGGTGTGTTTGTGTTTCGTGTGGGTGTGTTTTTTGTGTGTGTGTTTTTGTGGGTTGTGTTTGTGTTTTCCTGTGTGGGTGTGTTTGTGTTTTCCTGTGTGGGTGTGTTTGTGTTTTCCTGTGTGGGTGTGTTTGTGTGTGAATTTGTGTTTTGTGTGTGTGTTGGGTGTGTGTGTGTTTTTCGTGTGTGGGTGTGTGGGTGTTTTTCGTGTGGGTGTGTTTTTTTTGTGTGTGGTGTGTGTGTGTTTTTGTGTGGTTTGTGTGTGGGTGTGTTTGTGTTTTCGTGTGGTGTGTTTGTTTTTCGTGTGTGGGTGTGTGTGTGTTTTCGTGTGTGGGTGTGTTTGTGTTTTCTGTGTGGGTGTGTTTGTGTTTTTCGTGTGTGGGTGTGTTTGTGTTTTTCGTGTGGGTGTGTGTGTGTGTGTGTGTTTGTGTTTTTCGTGTGTGGGTGTGTGTGTGTTTTCGTGTGTGTGTTTGTGTTTTTCGTGTGTGGGTGTGTGTGTGTTTTCGTGTGTGGGTGTGTTTGTGAATTTGTGTTTTCGTGTGTGGGTGTGTTTGTGAATTTGTGTTTTCGTGTGTGTGTGTGTTTTCGTGTGTGGGTGTGTGTGTGTTTTCGTGTTTCGTGTGGGTGTGTTTGTGTTTTTCGTGTGTGGGTGTGTTTGTGTTTCGTGTGTGGGTGTGTGTGTGTTTTGTGTGTGTGGTGTGTGTGTGTTTCGTGTGTGGGTGTGTTTCGTGTGTTTTTGTGTTTCGTGTGGGTGTGTTTGTGTTTTTGTGTGTGGGTGTGTTTGTGTTTTTGTGTGTGGGTGTGTTTGTGTTTTCGTGTGTGGGTGTGTTTGTGAATTTGTGTTTTCGTGTGTGGGTGTGTGTGTGTTTTCGTGTGTGGGTGTGTTTTTGTGTGTGGGTGTGTTTGTGTTTTCGTGTGTGGGTGTGTTTGTGATTTGTGTTTTTCGTGTGTGGGTGTGTGTGTGTTTTTCGTGTGTGGGTGTGTTTTCGTGTGTGGGTGTGTGTGTGTTTTCGTGTGTGGGTGTGTGTGTGTTTTCGTGTGTGGGTGTGTGTGTGTTTTCGTGTTTTCGTGTGGGTGTGTTTGTGTTTTCGTGTGTGGGTGTGTTTGTGTTTTCGTGTGTGGGTGTGTTTTGTTTCGTGTGTGGGTGTGTGGGTGTTTTCGTGTGTGGGTGTGTTTTGTGTTTCGTGTGTGGGTGTGTTTGTGTTTTTCGTGTGTGGGTTGTGTTTGTGTTTTTCGTGTGTGGGTGTGTGTGTGTTTTCGTGTGTGGGTGTGTTTGTGTTTTTCGTGTGTGTGTGTGTTTGGTTTCGTGTGGGTGTGTTTGTGTTTTCGTGTGTGGGTTGTGTTTTCGTGTGTGGGTGTGTTTGTGTTTTTCGTGTGTGGGTGTGTTTGTGTTTTTTGTGTGTGTGTGTTTTCGTGTGTGGGTGTGTTTGTGTTTTCGTGTGTGGGTGTGTTTGTGTTTTCGTGTGTGGGTGTGTTTGTGTTTTCCTGTGGGTGTGTTTGTGTTTTTCGTGTGTGTTCGTGTGTTTGTGTTTTTCGTGTGTGGGTGTGTTTGTGTTTTTCGTGTGTGGGTGTGTGTGTGTTTTTCGTGTGTGGGTGTGTTTGTGTTTTTCGTGTTGTGTTTTCGGGTGTGTGTGTGTTTTCATGTGTGGGTGTGTGTGTGTTTTGCGGTGTGTGGGTGTGTTTGTGTTTTTCGTGTGTGGGTGTGTGTGTGTTTTTCGTGTGTGGGTGTGTTTGTGTTTCGTTGTGTTTTTGTGTGTGGGTGTGTTTGTGAATTTGTGTTTTCGTGTGTGTGTGTGTTTTCGTGTGTGGGTGTGTTTGTGTTTTCGTGTGTGTGTGTGTTCGTGTGTGGGTGTGTTTGTGTTTTCGTGTGTGGGTGTGTTTGTGTTTCTCGTGTGGGTGTGTTTGTGTTTTTCGTGTGGGTGTGTTTGTGTTTTCGTGTGTGGGTGTGTTTGTGTTTTCGTGTGTGGGTGTGTTTGTGTTTTCGTGTGGGTGTGTTTGTGTTTTCCTGTGTGTGTGTTTGTGTTTTCGTGTGTGGGTGTGTTTGTGTTTTTTTCGTGTGTGTGTTTGTGTTTCGTGTGTGTGTGTGTGTTTTCGTGTGTGGGTGTGTTTGTGTTTTTCGTGTGTGGGTGTGTTTGTGTTTTTCGTGTGTGGGTGTGTTTGTGTTTTTTGGTGTGTTTGTGTGTTCGTGTGTGGGTGTGTGTGTGTTTTCGTGTGTGTGTGTGTGTTTGTGTTTTTCGTGTGTGTTTTCGTGTGTGGGTGTGTTTGTGTTTTCGTGTGTGGGTGTGTTTGTGTTTTCGTGTGTGGGTGTGTGTGTGTTTTCGTGTGTGTGTGTGTTTGTGTTTTCGTGTGGGTGTGTTTGTGTTTTCGTGTGTGGGTGTGTTTGTGTTTTCCTGTGGGTGTGTGTGTGTTTTCGTGTGTGGGTGTGTGTGTGTTTTCGTGTGTGGGTGTGTGTGTGTTTTCGTGTGTGGGTGTGTTTGTGTTTTCGTGTGTGGGTGTGTTTGTGTTTCGTGTGGGTGTGTTTGTGTTTTCCTGTGGGTGTGTGTGTGTTTTCGTGTGTGTGGTGTGTGTTGTGTTTTCCTGTGGGTGTGTGTGTGTTTTTCGTGTGTGGGTGTGTTTGTGTTTTCGTGTGTGGGTGTGTTTGTGTTTTCGTGTGGGTGTGTTTGTGTTTTCCTGTGGGTGTGTGTGTGTTTTCGTGTGTGGGTGTGTTTGTGTTTTCCTGTGGGTGTGTGTGTGTTTTCGTGTGTGGGTGTGTGTGTGTTTTCATGTGTGGGTGTGTTTGTGTTTTCGTGTGTGGGTGTGTGTTTTTGGTGTGTTTGGTCGTGTGGGTGTGTTTGTGTTTTCCTGTGGGTGTGTTTGTGTTTTCGTGTGTGGGTGTGTTTGTGTTTTCGTGTGTGGGTGTGTTTGTGTTTTCGTGTGTGGGTGTGTTTGTGTTTTCGTGTGTGGGTGTGTTTGTGTTTTCGTGTGTGGGTGTGTTTGTGTTTTCCTGTGGGTGTGTGTGTGTTTTCGTGTGTGGGTGTGTTTGTGTTTTCGTGTGTGTTTGTGTTTTCGTGTGTGGGTGTGTTTGTGTTTTCGTGTGTGGGTGTGTTTGTGTTTTCGTGTGTGGGTGTGTTTGTGTTTTCCTGTGGGTGTGTGTGTTTCGTTTGGTGTGTGGGTGTGTTTGTGTTTTCGTGTGTGTTTGTGTTTTCGTGTGTGGGTGTGTTTGTGTTTTCGTGTGTGGGTGTGTTTGTGTTTTCGTGTGTGGGTGTGTTTGTGTTTTCGTGTGGGTGTGGGTGTGATGACCTTACATGCAGGCTTTAAGGCTGCATGTAAGGTCATCATGGCTATGCAGTTGCTAAGTACTTAAGATGGTTGCTGGGCTGTTGTTATGTGGTTGATAAGGCACCCAGGGCAGTTGTTAGGGTGTTTCTATGTGGTTGCTAGGGAGTTGGGGTACAGTTGCTGAGGTACTCCAGGTGGTTGCTAGTGTGTTGCTATGTGGTTTATAGAGTACTCAAAGTAGTTGCTAGGGTGTTAAACTAGTAGACGAATGTCTGTGTGAATCAAAAAGCCAACTCTCATGTCTGTGATGTTTTGGTGTTGAGATATGGCTAATTTGTGTTGGTTGATAAGATGCTCTAAATGGATGCTAGGGCATGCCTGGACAGTTTCCATGGTGATAATTAAAGGCTACTTTCCAGTCTGAGTCAAAATAGGCCACCCACTTTTCTCTGTGATGTTCTGATGCCACTTACCTTTTTTAATGGAGGTCAGTGGGGCAGTTGCTAGGCTACTGTAACTGGCTGCTAGGGTGTGGCTATGAAGTTGTAAGGTCAGCATTTGTCAATGCTGAGCAATATGAACCCCATCTAAGACTTAATGACATCCTGATAGGATGCTGTGACATCACAAAGATCTGCCCAATTTTTCGTCATACACCCGATCGCTTAATATTAACATAATTAATATTAATTGTGATTAATGTAGAGATGATGTGTTTTACTGTCAAAACCACATATAATCATTGAGCCCTTAGTTCCTTCATCTAGTTTTAGGGACATAATTATCGTATTTTCATATTGAAGTCTCAAATATTAAAGGCCGGGGGAGGCACTGTTTTTTCAGAAACATCTTGTGTTCTGCTGGTGGAATGTCTCTTCACATCCTGATAGCATCACTAAGTAAATACTCCAATATATAAATATGCTCCAAATATATTTATATGAATATAAAACTTTATATATTTATGACTATAAATGTATAAAATATATATATATATAAACATCATGAATATAAATATATAAAGATTTACAAGTAATTTCTTGACATTTTCCATCACCCAGTTTCTTGAGGAATCATCCTGAGAAGATTTTTAAAGAGTTTTGAAGGAGTTCCCCTCTATCCTGTGCTCTTATTTGCTGCTTTTTTTTGGTCCAAATCATCTATTTTAAAAACATTTTTTTTTAAATTGTAGTTTTCTAATAACAAAAATTAAATTGAAATGAATATGTTGGTACAATTATATTATACGTTTATTTTTACATTTTTTACGTTTAATCAAATGTCTTCAGATTAAAAGATTTTTAATCTGACATTTCAGTCAAGTGTTTCCAAACTGTTTAATTGGTAGTGTATATAAACATCTATCTTCTGTGGAAGGCACAGGACTCACTCACATTCGGCCCACTCACTGCTGGCCAAATGTCCTACTTGTCTGTCAAACTCTGTATGTGAATTTTGTACCAGTGTACCAGTGCTGCAGGTCTTGTGTTTGTCGGCCAGTGTAAGATGAGTGGGTGTTTGCAAAAGTTGTCTTTTTTGCAGTTCTGTTAGTGTAGTGATGATGCTTTGATCAAACCATTCAGCCCATTTAAATCATATGTTAATATAGACACTGGATCAGCTAACTGCAGTCACCTGTCTGCGGTGTGTTAGTTCTTCTGCGTTAGGTTGAAAGTCACATTCCCATGAGTGTGATAACCAGAGGGCAGGAGAAAACTCTCCTCTCTGTTTCTCTTTCTCTCTTTCTCCCTCTCTCTCTCTCACTCTGGCTGTAATTCTGGAGCTATAGAGCAGATCACTACAGGTTTCTTTCTGACAGAAGGCACAGGGAGAAAATGGTGTGTCTGCTCTTCACATGGTGTCACATTTCTCTCTCTTTCAGTAACAGATGTGCTGGGGTCTCACCAGTCCTCAACATCCCTCAGCGCTCTACAGATGTGAATGGCCTGACATGCTGGTTGGGGGATATCAGCACATTTTGAAAAAGGCTCAGATGATCAGTAAAAGTTTTGAGGTTCAGACTGGGTAGCAGAATAATCCCACAGCAAAATATATTAGCAGACTGTAATCAACATGGCACATAAATCGTTGATACTGTGTATCATTGTATATATTTCCTTGTTTTTTTCCTTTTTTCTTTTTCCTCCCTGTAATTGAATTGAATAAATGTTACATATATACAGTGGGAAACGTTGCATACTACATACTGTTTCATAAAATATTTACAAAAGTTAGTATGAAGCATACACACTTATAGTCTGTTCCTGTACAGGTCAAGGTGTCATTAGTTGGAAAGTGATTGTATGTGTTAGTATGTGTGTCTGTATGGGTTTGTGCATGTGTGTTTTTGTGTATGTTCTTACCTGTGTGCATCATTCTGCTTATCTGTGGGTGTGTTTTTGTGTGCACATGTATGTTTTGTGTGTTGTGTTCTTGTGCTCATGCATGTGTATGTGCTTGTGTGTGTGCATCTTTGTGTGTGTGTGTGTTCAGCAGTACTGTAGCTGATTTTAATGACTACACAAATCTAAATAGGACTTGATTACATTACAGAGGATCAGCTGATTGATTACAAAGCAGTTAACAGCAGCACATAAATGCACAGCTCAGTATGAATGCCGGACAGTTAGATATAGTTTGTGCTGAAGGCGTGTAGATTGGAGATTTATCTGATCTGATCTTCATTCTTTGTGATGTTTAGTCTGGAAGACTGGTCAGACAGTTGCTGTGTTGGTCAGGGTTATAAAGCATAAAAACAGGGAAGCGCTGACCTGGACAAAATGAGCATGAATGTGAGTGAGGGAGGTCTGGCTAACAGCAAGGAAAGCAGTTTCAGTGCAGTGATCAGGTTTGAAGCCAGATGTTTTTTAAGATTACATCTTGTATGAAAATGAAATTACTGTGCAGAACAGACTTTACTCTCATTACACTGTTTTTTTGTAATCAAGTAATATAGAAGTGCAATATATTAAAACACAAGTAATAAGTACATTAGCTATGTTTGTGTGTGTGCAGGTGACGGTTTTATCCAGGTTATATATTTTGTGTTGACTGACTTTGTCCAGAGTGTGCAGTTATAAAGGTGTGGAGCAGCTTTATAAGGTGTGGGGCAGTTATAAAGGTGTGGGGCATCATCGCACCTGATGTGATGATGAATTTCAGTATTAAACGGCACACATCACACCTGATGTGATGATGAATTTCAGTATTAAACGGCACACATCACACCTGATGTGATGATGAACTTCAGTATTAAACGGCACACATCACACCTGATGTGATGATGAACTTCAGTATTAAACGGCACACATCACACCTGATGTGATGATGAACTTCAGTATTAAACGGCACACATCACACCTGATGTGATGATGAACTTCAGTATTAAACGGCACACATCACACCTGATGTGATGATGAACTTCAGTATTAAACGGCACACATCACACCTGATGTGATGATGAACTTCAGTATTAAACGGCACACATCACACCTGATGTGATGATGAACTTCAGTATTAAACGGCACACATCACACCTGATGTGATGATGAACTTCAGTATTAAACGGCACACATCACACCTGATGTGATGATGAACTTCAGTATTAAACGGCACACATCACGTCTGATGTGATGATGAACTACAGTATTAAACGGCACACATCACACCTGATGTAATGATGAACTTCAGTATTAAACGGCACACATCACACCTGATGAACTTTTTGATGAACCATTTAGTATTAAATGGTGAACATCACATCTAAAGAACACTCACGTAACTCAAGAGTTGGATATCTTATATGGCTTATATGGATATCTTTTATATAAAGTAGATTTTGTGAGATGTAAAGATGTAAAGTTTCCTGGAATATGGCTCTTATTTTACTCTTGTATTTACATTTAAATTTAGGCATTTAGCAGACACTTTTATTCAAAGTGACTTACAAGGTGAGGAAAACAAAGAAGTGCTAAATCATAAGGAGGCAATAAGATCAGGCGTACACAGTTACAATTTTTACCAAGAGAACAACATTTGAGTGCTTGATAGAGGCGATACCTGTTGAAAGAGAGGAGAAAAGGTTATTTTCTTTCATACTTGTGTCAGGTATTCATGGAAGAGGCAGGTTTTTAGCTGATTTTGAATGTAGTGAGAGATGTAGCAGAGCAAACAGAGTTTGGGACATTATTCCACCAACAAGGGACAGTGAAGATGAACCTGCGAGCACGTGTTTTTTTTCTTTTGAAGAGGGTATTACATGGTGGCGCTGTCTGTCTTTGTTTGTCTGTGTGTTTGTCTGTCTATGTATATTTATCTGTCTGTCTGCATGTTTGTTTTGTCTCTGTGTATTTGTCTGTCTGCATATTTGTGTGTCTGTCTGTCCGTCCAACACTTTTTTACTGTAAGAGAGAAGATTCTGTCTGAGCAGATCTCGGGAAGAGCAGAGTGAAGACAGGTCTGCAGATCCAGCAGACAAACATCGTAAAGCCTGCAGATTATCACTTAATGTTGTTTCAATGAATTGCTTTCTCGACACGTATTTCAACTTTTGGCCATGTGTTGGTGCGAGCACTAATGTTAATGACGCTCAGCTCTTTTTAACATTTAAATGATTTTCTTCACTCTTAACATATTGTAGGTGTTTATAGGTGTTTTGATGATGTCACAGAAACACACTGTTCATCAAATGCACCACTGTTGTTATATACAGAACCAGCAGCTGTAAAGCCAAGAGTTCACCAAAAACTAAAAACGCAGACAGTCTTTTGAAAAAGATGTTTGAAATATAGTCACATGGGCTACTTTGATTATATCTGATCTCAACAGTCACTTTTGTTTAGTCGAAAACAGCGAGAGAAACATTCTGCCTAACATCTTCTGGGTTTTATATTAAAAAAATTTAAAGGACTAAAAGCAACATGAAGGTGAGTTGCAGTTTTTTTTTGCACATGTAGCCGTGGAACTGCAGCTTCTTTAATTTTACCTGTATTATAAAAAATATATTATTAAAAATAAACATACCGTAGAAGCCATACATTACTGTTCTTTTGTCTGTTTTTTTAAATAAAGAAAAAATAAGAGAAAGGAAAACTTGTTTTGCCAAAGATAACTTGTTTTTGTCTGTCTGTGTAGCTCTAATTGAAGATAGCTTGAGCTTTTCCAGCAGATGTTTCGTGATCAGAGGAATAGTGAGTCCCACCCACACCACCATGTGTTGTTTTTGCCTGTGTTTGCTCTCTGTGCCTCTGTGTGCTGAGGTGGGTCTGTGTGTTTACAGTAGCATTTATTCTCTGCCCTCATTACCCATAATCCTGTGCGAGTGTGGCAGGTAAGGTGTATGTTGACTCTGTGTGCTTATCAGGTCCTCAGCAGGCCTCATTTGAATTTCTAAAAAGCTGATTGGATGAACATGCTGCTGTTACCTGCTCTGTTGTACTTTCACTGGCCTTTCATCTCTCTCGCTGTGTTCTCTGAGATGTGTTCTACACACTCCAGCTCTTCATAAAGCACACAAACATCAGAACAAAGTACACAATCAGAGCTAAATGAATGCAAACAACAGCACAAAACACAGTGTTCTTTATGATCTCTAGGTTATTATGAGAGGTGTAAAAATATTTTCGGTTCATTTTGAAACTGGTTGGAGAAAGTAGAGTACGGCGGGCCACCACAATCTAGGTAATGAATGGGAAGCAATAAGCCACGCACATTAAGAATCCATTTATTAATTTTAAATAATGTTTCTTTAAATTGAAGATTGATTAAAATCAGACAATAAATATATATTGTCTGTATATATATATATATATATAACGTATGTATATTTATACAACCCCAAATCATAAAAAGTTGGGACAGTATGGAAAACACAAATAAAAAAAAGTAGTGATTTCTAAATTTACTTTGACTTGTATTTCATTGCAGACAATACAACAGCACATTATTTAATGTGTTCCTCATGATTTTTTTTGTTTTTTCTTCAAAAAAACAAATTTCCTATTTTGGTTCTTGCAACACATTTCAAAAAAAGTTGGAACAGGAGCAATTTAGGGCTAGTAATCAGGTAAATTGGTTAAATAATGATGTGATTTGAGAAAGGTCTAGTCCTTTAGGAGCAAAGATGGGCCGAGGATCGCCAGTTTGCCAACAAATACGTGACAAAATTATTGAAATGTTTAAAAACATGTTCCTCAAAGAAAGATAGGAAGACATTTGCTTATTTCACCTTCAACAGTGCATAACATAATTAAAAGATTCGAGAAATGTGGAGGAATTTCAGTGTGTAAAGGACAAGGGTGCAAGCCTAAGCTGAACAACCGTGCTCTCCGATCCTTCAGGCGGTGCTGCATCAAGAATCGTCATTCATAAGCAATATCACCACATGGGCTCAGGACTACTTTGGCAAACCTTTGTCAAGTACCACAATACGTAGTTACTTCCACAAATGCTAGTTAAAACTGTACTGTGCCAAAAGGAAGCCCTATGTTAACAGTGTTCCAGAAGCGCCGTCGACTTCTCTGGGCTCGGAGGCATCTGGGATGGACCATCACACAGTGGAAACGTGTACTGTGGTCAGATGAATCAGTATTTCAGGTATTTTTTGGGAGAAATGGACGCCGTGTGCTCCTGACCAAAGAAGAAAAGGATCATCCAGATTGTTACCAGCAACAAGTCCAAAAGCCAGGGTCTGTCATGATATGGGGTTGTGTCAGTGCCCTTGGTAAAGGTAACTTGCACTTCTGTGATGGCACCATTAATGATGAAAAGTACATAGAGATTTTGGAGCACAATATGTTGCCTTCAAGAAGACATCTTTTCCAGGGACGTCCATGCATATTTCAACAAGAAAATGCAAAACCACATTCTGCACACATTACAAAGTCCTGGCTGTGGAGGAAGAGCATACAGGTACTTGACTGGCCTGCCTGCAGTCCCGACCTGTCTTCAATAGAGAATGTGTGGCACATTATGAAGCGCAAAATGCGACAACGAAGACCCCGTACTGTTGCCCACCTTAAGACTTGTTTGCAGCAAGAATGGGACAAAATTACATCTGAAACACTTCTTCACTTGGTGTCTTCAGTCCCTAAACGTCTTAAGTGTTGTGAAAAGGAATGGCAACATTACAAAGTGGTAAATGCTTTACTGTTCCAACTTTTTTTGAAATGTGTTGCAAGAACCAAAATAGGAACTTTGTTTTTTTTGAAGAAAAAACAAAAAAATCATGAGGAACACATTAAATAATGTGCTGTTGTATTGTCTGCAATGAAATACAAGTCAAAGTAAATTTAGAAATCACTACTTTTTTTTATTTGTGTTTTCCATACTGTCCCAACTTTTTCTGATTTGGGGTTGTATATGTATATAACAACACACAGGTTTTGTTCAGCAAGCACATTAATACAAGCATTGCCAATCATGTGTACAGAACCATATGAATTTTGAGTGTGTTTCTGATGGCTCTGAGTGTAAATGACAGTATATACCTGAAGACAGAACAGGAGGTGGTTCAAGTTCTGTGTGCGTGTTTGTACAGAAGTGTCTGTGTGGCTTGTGGTTCGTTTTCTCCATCATCTCCAGAACTCCACACAGCTCACTGTAGAACAAAAGAGCATGTACAGGAGCTTCTCACCTTCAATGCTCTTCTTACCTCATTATATTATCTCAGAGACCAGCTTCACTTTCCATGTTACCAGCTGCTCGTGTTGTGGGGAGAAAAAACATGAAGCGCTGAATGGATGTTTTCACATACAGGCTTTGTACCAAAACCTACTTAGGTTACTAGTGCCTGTGTAGTAGACAGCTTTTCTTTTGGGTCTTAAAGATCAATGTTTGGCTATGTGATTTCTCACCTTCATTCTAGGTGCTGTCAGACATACAGTTATAGTTTCTATAGAAGGCAGGAGAATGCAGAGGTGCCTTAAAATGCTGTCTAGTTTGGCAGTTTGCTAGGTTTGAATTAGAGCTATTGAGTTTATATAGTAATGTGCCGTGTAATGTCACAATTTCTGGTGACTCCAGTGCTACACAAAAGCAAACACTGATATGCAAACAGATGATGGTGTGTAGATGAGTGATGCATTATGTTATGAATGTCTCACTCTGTCTGAACTCATGTGTTGTCTGGTATCTTGTTTCTTTCTGATGGTAATGGACCTCTGTGAAGAGTGTGTGTGTGTCATTTGACGGCACATCAGGATAAGAGTTCTTTCAGTTGCACCCAATTCAGAAGCTAGAAGTGATGCATGCAGCCATGCACATGTTCAGAGCTCTACACAACACCCTTAACTGAACATTTTTATGTGTTGCCGAGATTGCCCCATTGCTTTATGGGTAATTGAAATGATGCTGTTGTGACACGCTCACTGTTTCATTTTCCTTATGGGAACGTGTGAATGAGCTTTCCTGCGGTCCCTCAGGAAACGACATGCTCCGTTTTTTTCTTATCATCCCCCCAACCCCCCCCCACCCCAAACCTTACTCTCTGTTGTCTGTGGCCACTGTAGAAGTGATTTGCTAGAGCTTTAGCACAATGGCATTACAGCCCTTCTGCTTCATTCAAATTTTAAGCTGTGCGAATATGAATCCATAGGAAACCTGACTTTTATTGCTCAGAAGGCTAATTCTCAGACAAATTGAAACTCGGGCATTCTGTAAGAAGTCAAATGATGTTTCAAACTTATATTCTTTGTTGACACTTTGTTGACATTTGTTGGCATACAGTACAGTAGTAGTATAGAGCTATACAATCAGTGTGGATATCAGATCATTTGATCTGATGAAGAGTCTGAGTTCTTGTTGTCAGTATCTGTGTTAAGCACAATGAGAGACATTGTCAAGACCTACTGAAACTCTACAGGAGACACAAGTGAGATTAGTGGGGGACTTTAGCCAAACAACCTCTATATTCTGTCCATCTCATTGATCTGTCAAGTTGAAAACACTTTGGAATTTAAGGAGATTTATGTGTGACATTTTCTTTTTTTTAACCCCTTCACAACCAAGCTCTCCAGCAGCATATGCAGTATAAGGTTTAGCCTGATTCAGCTCACGTTTCTAGGTTAACACACACAGAATCTCTGTAGAAATAGAAAAATAGAAAGCTTTCCTTTGATGAAGTGGAAGTGTCAAGGCCGATGATAACCTCACTTGTTCTGCAGTGGTTCCTTGCCACAGTAATGTGAGCATTCACACATTTATGCTTAAAATTGTTTCGCATATGGAACATGGTTTTTTTTGTATTGACAGAACAGGGTAAGGTTTAGATTCTTGGCCCCTTAAATCAGAAATCTGTAACTTTTTTGATTAAAAATGAACAACAAACAGTTATTAAGCAAGTACATAATAGATCAGTGTTCAAAACGGCCTCCTTACCTGATTCACAACAGTAAGTTTTTACAACAGTAAGCCGATTTCCCAGGAAATGTTAAGCAACTTTGTTTCGAACAGAGATGGTGATAAAGACAAAAAGTTACGGGATGCTGCTCTAAGCCAGTGCTCAATGGACCTTGTTCAAGATACCGTTCGAAAATCCTTCATCATTTCATTCTAATGTAAATTCTTCCATTGAATTAAAGGGATCGATTTACATAAGAAATGTTTTGCATGTTATTTAGATCACAATCTATTGGGCAGTCTGGTGTCCTGTTGAAATTTTTCATGTAGGAAGTAGAAAATTCTGACTTTCTGATTCGAAAAATAGGAACATAGCCACTAGACCAAAAACCAGGAGTTTGTTTAATGATAATATACAGTGTTCTGCTTGTTAGTCTGTTGATAACAGCCCACACTGACCAGCTTCAGCAAGAAGCAGGATGTTTCTAGCGGCAGTAGATTTTCTCTGAAGTATGTAGTGTCTCCCTCATATTAGTCTGAGTTTACAGTCCAAACAGAGTCATTTCTGAAGAATGTGTTTTATGAACAACTGTTTAGAAGCCAATAAATGACTGATAGCATAACAATCTAAAGGAAAACACTCTTTCAGTAGGCCTTTGTCTGCCTAGCATGTGTGAAAGTGTTTGTTTTTTAGCTAAAGTACGCATCATTAGCAGGCTGCAACATCGATCGTCTTGAAATTTATGAACCACAGCCCATTACAAACCTCTCTCCTGCTCCCCGGTTTCTGTTTCCCTCCTGCCCACAGGGAGTCTCACTCTTGGTTTAAAAGCGTAATTAAAGCTCACCAGTACTGGATCTTTACCCTTGATTACACTGAGCGGGACACATGCAGCTCCCTGACAAATGGAATTATGGGAAGTATGTGGTCAGACGCTCTTTTGTTGGCTAAATATGTTGAAGGAATCCTGTCGATACAGTGAATGAGGGCGCACGGAGACAGACAATGTTAATGGGGGTTAAAGCAGGTCAAATAACACAGTTTTAAATGTGTCCATTTGAGAAAAGCTGCCTGTCTTCCATCTGTCTCCTTAAGTGAGAGAGCTCTTCAGTATCTGCTCCTACATTCACTGCTAAACACAGGCTGCCGTCCAATAAACAAGCCTTCAGAAGTGCATTCACATTTCCTGACCCTCCAATTCATAGCAATTAAATGAAATGCTTTCTTCCCTTTTTCTCCATTATGTTGACTTGAGAACAAATTGCCTTTGTGATGAAGTGTTTTCCCTGTAAACCTCAATTACACACATCTGAACCCACACACGCTCTCTCGCTCATCACCGATCGTTCAGAAGGGGACGGGGGATGTTTCTGTGGTTTGAAGGCATCTTCAGATGGTTTTGAAGTATCACTCTACTGGAGCCACTGGAGAGGTGAAAGCCAAATGACGAGTGGATGAGAGAAAACAGCAGACGAACATCTTGTCTTCTTTTATTTGGGGTTTTTATGAAATGAACAGTAGAGGGAGGAGACAACAGATGATTGGGCAGAAAGGGGATGGGAGATGTGAACCTGCGTTTCCTGTTGAGTTCTCATTTTACGTGAACGTCACGGCACTTACCTTCATTTTCTGATGGAAATGACATTTGAGTTTTTTATGAGTAAAATGTCACACTCCATTTTCTTGCAGATGTGTATTTCATAGCTACCATTTCTTGTCCTCTAAATATGTGAATTAAATAATATTTTCAATAATATTCAAAATAATATTCATACAGTTGATGATTTGACAATTACTGCATAAAATTGTAATAAAGTATTCAATAAATGTCACTTTCAAAATTCAATAGAATCACTTTTCATGTTTCATCTTATAAAGCTTTTGACCTCAAGTGTATGTTGATCTGATTTGAGCAGCATTGTAAATACTGTGATCATTTCTTATTTCTTTATTTGTACATTGTTTCTGAACTGTGTGGGTGATGTAGTTTTAAACAGATCCAGGTGAGTGAGGTGTGGATGAGCAGAGGGAAGTGTACCTGGATTTCATCCTGTAGTCATGGATCAATAAAGCTTTATTACAGAGGAGTAATGCTTTAATCTAGCAACTTAATGCTGCTCTCCACTTCTATTGATCCCGCCTGAGACAGACAGCACAGACAGCCTGGTAATCGCTGGCAGGAAAAATGTTTGTGCGTGTGCGTGTGTGTTTGGTTCTGAGTTTGATGGGTCGTTCCAAATCAGAGCAATGCATTGCTGTTCAGAGCTCAGTTGTTTCATTGCTTGACATTTAAACTGATGGATGATGTCAGAGATCTATCAGACTTCTGCTTGGCACTAAAATTCTGCTTGTTTTTATGCGGTCGGGCTGAATTGATCAGGGCTCATGGCTGTGAATTGGATGCAAATAAATTTCCTCTCTCATGCGTTTCGCTCTGGGAGTGAATGACGTCTCCTTATCCCCACGGTGACAGCGATGCTGCCCCCCCACAAAACAATTTATAAAAGAAACATTTTCAAGAGGAAATTCTCAATCATTTGGTCATCATTGTAACTCACGGTTTGCCCTTCTGTTCATACTGACGAATTGTTGTAATTGTGAATATTTATAAAAATGTGATCATTATTAATGTTAACACATGTAACATTTATCTTTTCTCATGCTTTTATAAAAGTCATTACAGAATGATTACATTTCAGCTTTCTGACGTTTACAGACTCTGTCAGAAGTCAGAAGATTTAAACTTGATTTTTGTGAGGAGAGAATCTGTTCTCTGGTTTTGAATTGTGTTTATAGAGTCTAACATGGACATTTTTATGAAAACACTTTATGCAAAAGATTGACTGATCACATTCCAGTAAATTCAAGCTTGATTATTTATATGAATGACTCATTTAAAGAGACTGGTATTCTGGCAATATTATATAATATTATATAATATAATATTATATATTATATTCCCATAAGGAATATTAAGGGTTTTGGACTGGCAGCTCTGCAATCCAATTGTGTTTATGTTCTTCAGATCAGCCTGCCCATAGTTTACTTGTAGCTGCATATTAAATAGGGACAGTAGAAAATATTCTAACACCCAAAAAATGACACACACCACCTTTAACTGTGATAAAGTCATGAGGATACGTGGCCTGATCTGTTGCTCATTGTGTTGTAAGGATTCTGTATGTACAGTGTCCATCAGTAAACCTGATACACAACAATCTCATTTGGTAGCAAACATCAGGAGGCGGGGTCTTGTCCGTCAGTTTGAGAGTGTTGCTCAATCATAGCAAGATACATCAACTGAATCAGCTAGTCTGAAAGCATTAACACAATGCTGTGTGTCTGTGAGAAATGTTGCTGCTTTGTGTGCTTTGTGTTTGAAACTTCAGTGTTTTTCTCACAATGGCGTGATTCTCTCAGACAGTCAGTGACCCTAACCCTAATGTTGAACTGGCCTCTAACGTCATTAAATTGAATTTTAATATCTCTGGTGATTTCAGCCATTATTTCTGAATAAACGCTGTCTGGCTGAAATCCAGCACTAATGTGAAGAGAAAGAGAGAGATTGAATATTAGTGGTGTGGTGAGCTTCTATTTAGACGTTTGTTTTTCAGAAAGAATGGAGGGGTCAGCAGGTGTCTCCCATCGGCCTGTTCCTCTATTGCGACTGACCCTGGGGCCCCTCCACAAGCAATTTCCCTGCCACTCTGTCAGGGGCCAATGAGGGCCATCTGAAAGTAAGTCCTGACAAATGTTTTGTCATCCTGCAGGGTCACGAGTGTCAGAACTTCAAATTAAAACCTGGAGGAGGATTTCCTGTCTCTCTCTATCTCTATCTAACTCTCTCTCACACAAAGCATAAAATAATAAAAACAATATGTATGTTTTTTAAATGAAGTGAACAAAATACTAATAAATAAATCTTATTTTTAATACAGTTACATTCAGTGGCCCCAAAAGGTATTTGGACATTTGTAACACAAATGTGTGTGTGTGAGAGAGAGAGAATTTATTAGAGTGTGTGTGTGTTTCCTCATGAGTGCTGATTAACTGTTAGTGTCTGCCCTGCATGTAGTGTGTGTGTTGTATGTTTCTGCCTGTAATTCGGTCGTCTGCTCCTAATGGTCACACTTCCTCCTCTGATCTCATTATCTGTATCATCATTTCTCACCGGACGCTGGTTTTCATCTCATGTCCTGCTCTCTGGAATACATGACTCTGGTTGGCTACTCGTAACATTGTGCGCTCAGGAGTTTCTTGTGTAGTGACTCTGTTCTGTGTGTTTTTAACCAGTTGCAGCCTGATTGATTCTGATCATTTATGTATAAAGCACAGTGAAACATTAAATGTAGACAGGGAAAGAGAAGAGTGCTGGCTCGCTGGCTCACTGACTGTCTCTGTGATCTCTGTATAAATTTACTATACAAATGAGATCAAAATGGCCGTCTTAATGAGTATTCGTGTGAACACAGTGGGTTACGAGGGGAAACAGCTGCTGTGTGTCAGAGTATTGGATGTGTTCAGTGTGAATGCAGTGTAATAGTAAAGCAAAGAAGTAAAGAAGTCCATTTGTGCTCATTCATGTGTGTGTATGAGAATCATGCGTTTATAGCAGCAGTTTCAGATCAATGCCGTGTTTGATCCCACACACACCTTCACTCAGTCCTGCTCTCACTCTGGGGTCAAAGGTCATCATATAAGCCCGTCTGTGCTTTAATTCTAAAACAGAATAAAGACAGTAAAAATGAAAGAATTGACTTCTTACTTTGGATGTTTTTTTTTGTTTTATGTTGTTTGTTTTGTTCTTGTTGTTTTAGGATAACATCTGTCAGTCACTGGAGGCCACACGAAAGTGTTTCAGAAGTTTCTAGACTCTGATGAATCTGACTATTAAATAAGAAAACTAAAATCAAAAGATGCACTAGCATATTTAATGTGTGTGAGTCTTTATCTGGTGCACAGGTGACTACTGCTCGCTCTTACCAGTTCTCTCTTGCTCTCTGTCACTCTCTCACACTCTCTTTTTCTCTCTCTGTCTCTTCACTCACTGTCTCTTTGTCTCTCTCTCTCCTTCTCTCGCCCTCTCTTTTCAGGACATTCAGAACTTTGTATTGTTTTGTACAAACAGATGAATGAAATGCTGGTATGCATGTGAATTTGTTGGTCATTAGACTCCTAATATACAGAAACATAAATCGAATTTTGGAATAAAGCCAAAGCAGGTCAAATAGCAACAAATCACAACGTGCTGCACAATACAGCCGAAAGATGCAGACATTGTCTGACAAAACACAAAGTGTCTTTGACTTCAATTATTTGTCACAATTTGTTTGGTCACATCAATGATCCTTTAAGTCCCAGCCTAGAGTCAGCTTACATTTTACAACCTGTCCCTCATCTTCTCTTACAGAACCCATGCGCACCCCCAAGAGCCTGAAGATCGCAGAGACCCAGGCGCGGTTCATTGCAGTGGACTGGGAGTCTCTGGGCTACAACATCACACGCTGTCACACCTTCAATGTCACCATCTGCTACCACTACCACAAAACCCCCAACCATAGCAAAGCTGACTGTCTGGAGATGGACCCCAAAGCCCCCCGACACGTGGTGGGCAACCTGCCTCCCAACACCAATGTCAGCCTAAAAATGATCCTAACCAACCCAGAAGGACGTAAAGAGAGTGATGAAACTGTTATCCAGACGGAAGAGGATGGTATGAGAACAGTGCCCCTCATACACACACACAAAGTCTAATTATTTTCCTACAGAAATGTGTAAAGTACATTTACAGTATGGCAGGAGTAATCTGTGATTAGAGCTCTGCCTTACTGTATAGCAGGTCTCCAGTGAAGACCACAGACATGCAGAATTTTGCTCCTCCAACCCTAATGGACCACACCTGATCAAGGTTTTTGATCACTAGAAACATCCAGGCAGGTGTGCTGGAGCTAAACCCTGCAGGTCTGTGGACATCCAGAAACATGGTCTGGAAACCACTGGCTGTATACTATCGACATACTGTAGGCAGTTGCCTTCTAAGGCATTCAGTCCGAACGCAATGATTGGCTGTCCTACTTGCCTGTCAAACTATATTTCCATACCTCCGCCCACCCTGCTTGCACAGACAATTTTCTGTCATCAGCATGTTTATGGGTTTTGGAGGAGGCGTGTCCTGCTCTGAAGAGAGGGTGGGATCTTATGCTTTCAACGCTAGCTTGCTACTGCTAGCTTGCTACTGCTAGCTTATCGGAAATTGCCTCCCCTACCTTTAAATAAGGGTTTGATAAGTGTTTCTGTTCTGTTCTGTGTTCTGTTTGGGAACAACCTTTGCGTCCGCACCACAGCAGTGATGCCTAACATGCTGTCTATGTAGGCAGCAGATTAGACTGATCAAGAACATTGGGTGTGGAGTAATTCTTGCAGGGATTGTTTGATCCCACAACCTTTCAGTTAGAAGCCCAGCCTGCAGCAGTCCACAGCAGCCTGCAGTAGTGTGCTGCACGTGCTGTGTTTCAACTGTGTTGTAATTGCACTAGTGGTCCAGGTGTGCTGAGTTGATGCTTTCTGTATAGTGCTGACACTCGTACAGCTGTCTGTGCTCTGGGCAGGTGTGAGAGGTGATGATTATTCCCTTAGTGTGAGTGTGTAAACAAACACACAAACAAGCATTCTCGTCAGCACTTATTGTAGGCAGGAGGAAGTCTGAATTGAATTCATTTCAGCTTCTGTTTTTCTGGATGTGAGCGATCTGATTCAAGTGTCAGTGTAAAAGTTGCTCAGTAGTGACCAGAGAGAACAGAGAGAATGCCTGTGTCTCACCAGTATGTGTGAGAGTAATGCTGTCCTGAGAGATGCACTAATTGTCCAGTAATCACCTGAGCAAACATTTCCTGAGAACACTGCACTGTATAAATGATGAAGTGACACCTTTCACCCATGTCAAATGTGTACATAATTACACTGATGTTTTTAAGCCTCTTCATGTAGGTTTCTCTTGAGGAGAAAGATCAAAACTACAAACACGTCAAAAATGTAACTTTTTAAATTCATGAGGAGCAAGGCAAATATTTAGAATAAGGCAAAAGACAATATATTGCAGAGAGGTACAGAAATGTAGCTGACATTTGTGTGTGAGGTGCTGCGAAGCTCCTGCTGTGAGTCTGACACATCTGGGACATGAGCCTCACTTCCTCAGCGTCTGTCAGCTGCTTCAGCAAATGAAAGGCCACAGTTCAGTGCAGACGAAACTCGCTCTGGGTTTCTGTCAAAAACAAGACCGTCATCATACAGGTCAAACCCTCACTGCTTAACAGCAAAACCTCCAATGAAAAGAGTTTGAGTTCTGTCAGTTTCTCATTATCCGTCGTGTTATAAATATTCCTGCAGCTTATTTTTTTCTTACATTTGTGGCTTGTGTCAATCTTGTTTGTTAATGTTTTGTTCCTCACCCTCTGTTTCTCTGTAATCCAGTGCCTGGTCCAGTTCCCAAGGAGTTTGTGAGAGCGATTTCTTCTGAGAATAAGATCATGTTACAGTGGAACCAACCGCTGGAGCCCAATGGCCTTATAACCCAGTATGAGGTAGTGTGTGTGTGTGGTGAGGGGGGGTTGGGGGGTATAGTAAATCAAGTATAGTAATACCAGTACATTTTGACTTGTGGATATTTTTAGGCCCCCATGAGGAAACAAGCTTATGAATCACACAGAATAATCTTGTCGAACATCTAAAATAGCAGAAACATTTTCTGTGAGATTTAGGTGTGGAGTTGACAGTTTGAACAGTATTAAAACCATTACATCTATGGAATGTCCCCATAAAACATGAAAAATGTGTGTGAATGTGTGTTTTTATGTGAAGATTTGTGTCCAGATCTGAATGTTTATGTTTCTAAATTATAAACTATTATCTTGTCACTGTCTAAATTTCTGTTTTCCTTTTCTTCTATTTGTTGTTTATGTAGTTTTATAAATTATAATTATAAATGGCATCAGAATATATTATTAAATAGAAAAGATGGATGAATGTGATACTGAAATGAGAACTGAAATGAGAAGTTTGATGTTATGCCTGATAACCTGATATGATCAAATCTACAGCAGTTTGTGGTTATTGTTGGGTTTTATTTAGTTTGTTTGCTTTTTTCTATATAGCATTCTCTGTAGAGCTCAGCCTGTCATCAGAAGAGCAGAACATTATAATCTGTCATACAAAAGACAGACGCAGGAGAAAATGGCTTCAGGCTGCCATTATCTGCCCCATCAAAAATCAGCCTAAATTATTTTGACCAATACCAGTAATTAAAACATTCTGTTGCCCAATACAGATATGATCACTGATACCCTGTGCATCCTTATATATCATGTTTGTATAGGGTGTTCATGTTTATTTCTTTGGCTTGTATCCAGATCAGTTACAGTATGGTCCATTCGTTCGACCCATCAGTGGCTTTACTTCGGCCTCCGGTTCTGGTGTTGTTACCCTGGAACACTTCTCGACACAACTTCACCCAGCTGCACCCCGGAACCACATACCAGTTCCTGATCCGGGCCAGTACCAGCAAGGGTTATGGACCCCCCACCACACTCAATGTGACCACCAACATATCAGGTGTGTATGTATGTGTGTGTTTATGGCTGTTTGTGTTTGCATTATTTGTGTTTGTTTGTGTGTATTGTGTTAAAAAAAAATTCTGCTGCAAATCGGCCAAAAACAAGACAAGAAAACAACATGCAGGTTGTTTTTTTTGTTTGCATTTGCTTTTAAATGACACGGATGAGCGGCTGTATTGCTCTGAATTGAGGGTAAAAGCTCTGGATGTGTTTTGTTAATGGTGAAGAATCGAGACCCTCTCTCTCCTTTCTCTCAGCACTCTGATTGTATTAGTTACCTCAGTTATATATGTATCCTCAGTTATAATTATAACAGCAGTATTGTGGATAAGTAGTGGACTGTTATGAGTATTTCACTGTCCATAAATGGTTCTCTCTGTAGCACCTACTCTAGAGGAGTATGATGGGTCAGAGGCTTCACTGAACGAGACGGCCACAACCATCACCGTCCTGTTGAAACCGGCCCAGGCTAAAGGAGCTCCAATCAGGTGTGTCTGTTTGTTTGTGCTCTTTTCTTTCTCTCTGTTGCTCTCATATCTTCTCCTGCTCTTATTAGACTTCCTGTCTCTCTCACTCTATCTCACTCTCAGCTGTTTGTTATTCATTACACAAAGATTCTGTTTGATCTGAGCTGTGCCAGGCTCTTCCATTCAGCTCTTGCTTCTCTCTGATTGGCTGTTGTGAGGCAGCGTATCAATATAAACAATCTTTTAGTAAATCAGTCATTATTGTGACAGGCAGATTCCTGCGGACAAAAAACTACACTACACACTACAGAGGAAGAGTCTTTTTCACTTTAACAACCAGTGATTATAATCCATTATTCAGATTATTAACTATTAATTCAACCAAATCATGAAATCAAGAACACTGAAAAAATCAGATTAGAACAGGAGAAATGCAGATAAACCCGTTGGTAATTTGTCTGGCACAATAATCCTGTGTTTTATGAAAGGGTTGAATGGAACAGATCTTTTGCTGTTGCTGGGATGATTCAGTGAGGAGGCATGATGGATCTCTGTGAAGGATCACCTGTAGCTCTGCTCAGTGAAATAATGAGCCGTGCTCACACTGAACACCACACATTCTCCAGCAGCATGTCAGCCACAGCTTCTCAACTTGTCTGTGTGTTTGCTGGTTGTTTTAAAACATTTATAATCACCCACAAAATCTTCACAGACGGTGAGAGAGTGATCGAGTCTCCAGGTGCTCACAAATGCAAATAGGTTAATCTCACAAAAACTGTCCCAAAAGAATGAATTTTAAATAAATCAAATAAAACTTTTTAAAGGACCATTACTGAGGGTGTTTTTGCATTGTGGCATTATTTTTCTGTACAGATATGTACAGAAAGTGATTGAATTTAGTTCTGGCAAGTGAATTCAGTTCTGGCTAAGGATTCAATTCACGTCCAGCGACTCAGAATCAGTGTGGAAAGGTCTAAAAGACATCACCAACTACAAGACACCATCCCCAGCACTGTGGAGAATTAACAACTGGCGGACGATCTGAATGAGTTTTATTGCAGGTTTGAAGAAACACCTCAAACCCACTCTGAAGAACTTTCCACAACACCATTAACACCTCCTGCAACCCCCTCTTTTACACTCCTGCACCTCCATTGTCATAAAGGCCCGGCAGAGGTTGTACTTCCTTCGTCACCTGCTAGCTGCTGAAACAGTTCTACTCTGCCATCATTGAACCCGTCCTCTGCACCTCAATAACTGTCTGTTTCAGCTCAGCTACCAAATCTGACCTTAGAAGACTGGACTGCTGAGCAAATCATTGGTACAACCCCCCCAGCTCCAAGAACTGTACTTATCCAGAGTGAGCAAAAGGGCTGGACTCACTCTGGACCCTCACATCCAGTACACTGACGTTTTGAACTGTTGCCGTCTGGTGCAGGAGCAGTTTCTTCCCTCAAGCAATCCATCACATGAACACGTGACAATCTACACATAATATACCTGAACATACAAAACTGTCTATTGTAATATATCTGTACATACAATTGTCAATTTGTATATTGTTCTATTTTATTCTTTTATCTGTGTTTTCGTCCTATCATTGCCACTCTGTTGCACTGTGGAAGCTTCTGTCACGAGAACAAATTCCTTGTATGTGTAAACATACCTGACAATAAAGCTCATTCTGATTCTTAAATAATAAATAGGGTCATATGGTATTTTATTTTGTTCCCTGAAATCCTCAGACTAATTTTGTTCCTTCTGTTTCTCATGACCATTTTCTGCCCTCTTCTCTCTCAGGCTGTTTGTTTCTGTACTTTAAGTCTTCTACATACAATGATCTGTGTTGTGAACTCAGCCTCTGAATACTGTCCACTTAATAAGGTCATGATTGTGACATCATAAGGTGCTATTGGCTGTGGTTTTGTTGTTTTCACAGCTTGTTTGCTGTAATTATTGGAATAGGATGTAATTCTGCTGTTCTAATCAACTAATAATCTAGCTGTTTTCTGTCTGTCATCAACAGTGTATATCAGATCGTAGTGAAGGAGATAAACCCTCACCGTGCACGACGGGAGGCAAGTGGGGGGGACTGTTACCGTGAGCCAGTGTCCTATCAGAATGCCTTGAGCACTGGTTTACCGTATTACTTTGCGGCTGAACTTCCGGCCAGGAATCTTCCAGAACCAACAGCATTTACAGTGGGCGACAACAAGACATATCACGGGTACTGGAATGCTCCCCTCGCACCCCGGAAAAACTACAACATCTACTTTCAGGCTGTTAGCAGCGTGGAGAAGGTTAGCATGTGCACACACACACACATATATATACATATACATACATTATATACAGTTCATTCAGAAAGTTTCCAGACCTCCTTCACTTACACTACATATTTAAAGCACCATTGGCAGCAGTTGGGTCTTTTTGGATACAACCCTTGAGCTTTCACTCAACCCTCACTCTAACCTAGTCCCTGCTGCTGAAAATGTGTATAAAAGATAATTATAGTTACACACAACTGAAGTGCTTTAGAGAAACACACTGTGTCAAATGTACAGACCAACAAAAGATGCATGAAAATCAAATCATTCAAGTGAAGTTCTTCAGTCTTGCATGTTTCCGTTTAGCGTTTGAGAATGAACTGTTTTTTCTTTCACAGGAAAGTAAAACGCAGTGTTTGAAACTGGCATTTAAAGGTAAAGCCCCTTTAATTCTGACATCTCTCTCTTTTACACTATTACACAGACCTGTGTGCACAGACCTTTTCACATCTCAGCTGGATGGGCTTCTTTCCTTTATTTTGTAAGATGTTTGTGAGATGTCCATGTGAAAAACTACACCAGAATGGACAAAACATCAGACTTATAACACATATTGACTTTTGGGATCCACATGGTTTGTTGGAATTGTGCTATGTACAACATCCTGCTTAATGTTATTAAATATGGTCAGTGTTATTGTGTTTACATGCACATGTATATGCGTGTTCCGTTGTGGTTATGACAGTAGAGAAAGCTTCCTCCATGACGCCTTGTCTGAGTTATCGCACATTATTTTGTCCTCTGGCTCGTCATTAATTGTTTCTCAGCAGGTAATGGGCTGATAAAACTCGAGCCCGAGGCTCTGCATGCTCCCAGAGAGAATTAGATATAACCCACGTCACATGTTGTTTAGCAACAACACATTTTTGTTTTTAAACCTGGAATTTTATCTCCAAAATGGATGTAATCCAATTTACATTGAATTGCTTGAAGTGGTTTTCTCTCTGATCAGATTGAGATAGCTGACAGAAGCAGAGAGCTGAAACAGTACAGACTTAAAACCACAACACTGCCCATGAATCACTGTTTACCTTGTGTCACAACCGATTGTCTCTCTGCAAAGATCTTTCCTCCTTATGGAGACTCATTGTGTGTATAAGAGAGAAGGACCTGGACCTTCAGAAGACCCTGCAGGTGATATGTTTGATTCCCAGTGATCAGATGTCAGACAGGAGCTGGAAGTGTGTCTGACATCAGACCATACACGCATGTACGACTCCCTGCTGTCTGGACACCACATCCAGACCAATCAGCAGTAAGATCACAACTGAACTACAGCAATATGGAAAAGAAAATATCTGTATAAAATAAATGATCCTAGTGATATAATAATTCTCCAGGTATTTTAAAATGGCAAAGGAATTGTACACATAGTACTGCTACTGCTTGTGGGTAGTTTAAAACAAAAGATAACTATCAGACAGATAACAAACAGTCGTCCAGAGGCTAGAAATGTAACACATTCTAAATGTATAACCAATAAAATTCAGAGCAATCCAGCCAAAGAACCAGGAAGAAGCAGCACAGCTCTGTTACAGTCAGTTTTGTGTTTGCCTCACAGTGGAGGGATGAAACATGTTATACATCAGTGGATTCATCTCAGAGTTCCGACATGAAGTTGCTGATCTAAGAGTTTCTCTGCCTGTTTGTTGACCCCGAGATGTAGCTGCAGCCTCCGCCTGCAGTCGGCAGCTTTCAGTAAGATCCAAACCCAGATGGCTGCTGGGTAAATCGGATCACGTGGTTTCCTGCACACTGGACAAACACTTTCATTTGTTCTTCATGTCACCTCTGCTATGTATCTTCGCTGCATGTGATTATTCATACTGTGTTTGCATTGAAACACAAACAGTATACAGTCCCCTGCAGGTTCGGATGGGTTCTGCAACCACAGAACTCAGCAGAAGAAGCCATTCACATCATTCTGAATATTATACGCATTCTTGTTTGCCATCTTTGGCTTAACAATAATAATAATTGCTCATAGCCAGTGAAAGATTTGTGGGCTAACTGCTGGAGTTACTGGGCCAATACTAATGTTATGCTGTGCATGAAAATATAATAAACCATATTTGCTGTGTGCCAGCAGAATAGCCTGTATTGTTGAGCTCTGTATTGGAGTTCTTGAGTGCTGAGATACATTGTCTCTCTGTTTTGCCCTGGGCAGCTCACTGGGGCAGATGAGGGGGTACAGGATAGTAAAGCCGTGCTGGGGCAGCGGTGACAGAAGCCATGCTTTTGTTTGAGTGTATTTTGGGTTAAAGTAAGCTGCCCTGCAGGTCCAGAGGCAGAGAGCAGCTTGATGGCTCTATGTAAGAGACCTATGTCAGTGCATCATCACCTTAATCACTCTTAAAAGCTTGTAGTAGCTTCAGGATATACAGAAGATCCATTTGCTGGTGCTGCCCAGACAGCTTGAGCAATATTACCTTTACAGCCAAACCTAAAGTGCAGTGAGTGGCAGAACTGAGAGAAATATCCACAGACTCTGTTTCAGCAGATAATCTGGATGAATGGATGCAGAAATGACAGGTGTGCTCTCAGTGTGTGTGTATGTGTGTGTGAGGAGTGCTTCAGTCACTGTTGATGGAGTTCTGACACCATTACAGACCAAAGCACACCAGAACAAGATCTTACAAAGTGTTTGATGTAGTAAACACCCGCCCTTTATATAGCCTAAATACAATGCTATAGTCATATAAAAAGTGTTTGTGAGATGTTTTGAGGAGACGACCAGTCTGAAATGCTGCAGTTACACAGAGATTTTTCAGGATGTAACTGAACTCTTGTTCAGCAGATGGCGGATTGCTGAGCATCATTTGTGTTTTTCTCCACATTCTTGCGACGCATCAGCCCTGTTGAAATGCTGTATATCTGTAAAACACATGTAAGGTCTTGAGTTTGAACAGGCCTCTTATATAAAGTACAGAATAATGGCTGTAGTACTTCCCTCTCTCGGGCTTCACTGGGTGTTTAATTCTAGAGGTTTGGTGTTCTGTTAAGCTCAACACTATCATTGTTCTTCCGGTGGCGCTCTGACGCAGCTTCTTACTTTGAATTGTTTCATGTTTAATTCTGCAGCAGTGTTTTTTGTGCAATGTATAATGTATTCATGCCAGGTAATATTATTAGCATTGAACAACAGAGTGCGACTGTGGTCGTCTGCCAGTGTTCGGGAAACATCCGACAGTCATTTTGAATTTCTGGCCATGACTCAAGTGAGAGATATCACACAGCATGCTGATGGCAGTTTATGTTTGTGAGACATCCAGGCATTTTAATGGTGCTGTGAGGTAGCTGAATAACAATAACAAATAAAAAACACAAACTTTATTTGTTATTGTTATTAACAATTTCATTCCATTCCATCTAGAAAAAATACAGGAACTTTCTTTGGGTTTTTATAGAAGTATAGTATTTTGTTTTGATAATGGCACGCACAGATGTTATGATATAAAATCTATTATTTTGCTCTGATTGTCAAATATAATCAGTAACAGTCATATTATTGTGTCTTTGTATCTCTTTTATTTCTAGATGGAATGGAATGAAATTTGCACTAACAGGAATCTGTTTCTGTCTTCAGGGGCCACAGAGGAGCCGGAAGTGATCCCAGACCCGGCCAAACAAACTGACCAGGTGGTGAAAATTGCGGGCATCAGTGCAGCAGTGCTGGTCTTTATTCTCCTGGTGCTGCTGGCCGTTCTCCTGCTGAAGAAAAGGTGAGCTGAAGTGACTGCTGTGTGTTCACAAACCCACCAGCATCTTCACTCTCATGTCATGGCATCATCACTGTCACACTGTCAGCAACTAAACCAACTTTAAACAAGGAATTGCAGAAATAATGATTGTTTTCCAGCAAGTTTCCAGACTCAAACAAAGTCAGTGATGTGGTGTGTTTGTTTATGGGCAGATGATGTTGTGAGTATAGCAGTTATGTGAAAATGGGGTATGAAGGACACGCGGCGTGGCACTGTAGTTAAGCACGCGCGCGGCGTGGCACTGTAGTTAAGCACGCGCGCGGCGTGGCACTGTAGTTAAGCACGCGCGCGCGTGGCACTGTAGTTAAGCACGCGCGCGGCGTGGCACTGTAGTTAAGCACGCGCGCGGCGTGGCACTGTAGTTAAGCACGCGCGCGGCGTGGCATGCACAGCGTTTGAAAGAGTCTGTACTCTCTGCTCCTCTCTGCACATTGTTTTAAAGAAAGTAAAAAAATCTGTTTTGTCCTGTGTTTGCACACCCCATCATGATCCTTAGCCCAACCAAACTGCTCTGACTCTTATTCTTATTCCACAGCGCATGTTACTGCTGCTTCTGTCTAATGGTGCCATCATGTGGTCTGAATAGCAGGCTGTAGATAGCTCCTATTTTGTGCAAACACAGGAATGCTAGTAAACAGAGATTAATTGCACTGTATGCCTTAACTCTTTTGTCTGATGTTATTAACTAGCATCATTTCATGCAGGCATGGCTGTAGCATAGAGGTTGTGAATGATTTGGACTGTTGTTAGGATAGCTCACACCTGTTTTCAGAATTGTGTTATTTTTTGTATAAATGGGTTAATGTTCATGTTTTCTTGTAGCTTTCATCATAGGATCATCTGTGCCAATCAAACATTTGGTTTTAGCTTATGACATCACAAATCAAACTGTTTCAAACAAGCCTGTAAAAGCTAACACGCACAGCTCTCATACTCCTACACACACACACACATTCACTTATGTCTTTAAAGGTGCACTATGTCATTGTTTGTTTGTTTCTTTGGTTCTTTTGCATCTATCTGTGACTATTGATGTTATACTGACCCCTGTTGGTGTGGATGAAAAGGTTTTCAGATTCCCTGGCTGGAAATTCTGAATTTAAAAATTAGGCAGGAAGTGGAATTTTCTGAATTGCAATTCTGATGTGATGTGAAAACTGTGGCCATCATAAAGGGAAACACACTTGTGTTATAATAATGATGCCAAACAAAAATACGGTTTATTTCTTGAAATTTCAGTTTTCTGTGAAAAAGACACACAGTGCACCTTTAGGCACAATTCAGCTGAAAACAGTTTCTCAGCTGTGAGATGTTTTGTGGCAGCTTTATTCTAAGTGCATGGTTGTGTGAGGAATGTTTGTGTATTTGTATGTATTTATATTTTTATGCTTTTATCACTGATATAAAGTCATCAGATCAGCAGATATACAGTGCATATAGAGCCTCGGTACACAGTGATCAGTAGATTCTCTGTTCCCGGTCAAACCCTGATGATACTGCATCTTTAAAACCGCAATCATTGATGTGCTTGTTTTGCAGGAAGACAGCAGCTTACCAGTTGCTTATCAGTTGCTGTTTTGTTGTTTATTTTGTGCTTCTTGGGTTGTGCTGTACATATGTGATTTTTTTTATCATTTAAAATGAATTTTTGAACATTTCTGTGCTCAAGGTTTATTGCAGGAGACGTCAGATGCATGATCAAATTTCACACAAACCTCACATGATCTGAGTTTTGCATGCTCAGAGTTTCTCCCTGTTTTATTCCTTTTTGTTGTGCTTTAAAGAGCCAGTGCTCAAATAAATAAATAGGTGTGAGATTGCATGCACATGTACAGATCCAGAGTTGCATGTTGAATGGACGGAGATCAGGCTGAAAGCAGAAGTGAATCTGTTGCTTGTGTTGCTCAGTTTGATTCTCGTGCTGCACTCACCAATATCTCTCCATGTGTTTGTGCTGTTTCTCACTCACTCACCAGGAGGAGCTACTATTCTTACTCATATTACCTGTAAGTAACAGATACGCTCAGCCAAAGCAAACGGTCACTCTGCTCTCTGTTAGTCTTTTAAAGATGCAGTATCCTTTTTTCAAGCGAAAACACTAATTGCTTTGACCACTCACGTTCTTTAGCATTGTAGCTGTTCTGCAGCGTGCTCTGCGGCCGTCGCATTCAAGCTGTGCTGTTTGAAAAAAGAATGCTGCACTTGTGTCTTTGTTTATGGTTTGTTTGTTTGTGGGTTGGTGTGTGTGCATGTGTGTGCTGGGAGTTTTGTCTTCATCCACCTGTCTCACACACACACACACACACACACACACACTGATCTGTTCATTTGTCTGGTGGAGAGGGTAAATTTGAGACCATCACATGTCTCTAGTTGTTTGAGTGATGTCATTAGGCTCCACCCTCTCAGGGTGTCTCTGTAACATCCTTATAAAATCAGTATGATGATGCTGTATTTATTATGGTCAAAAACAGCATATAAATCGTAAACTAAAAATACACAAATCCTGTGTCTCACACACTGACAGTGTTTTACATCCTCGGTTGAATTTCATAACATGACGTGTCCATTTTTATTTTGTTTATCAAATATTCAAGCAATCTAACAAGATAGACATATGTATTATATGTTATATAACATCTATATAACTATATATAACTATATATTCATAATACAGTTTTTTGTTCTGTGTAAGAATATGCATTTTCTGTTCATTTGCAAATGCATTAAAAGTTCATAATTCCTTATTAAATTCTAGCAGTGATCGGGTTGTAAATTTTTGCCAGTACATCACAAATTAAGTTTGACCCAGTGGATTGTTTTTACTATTAGACACTCATGTTTAAAATGGACCATCCCACACCAAACATGTGACATAAAACTTAACATGCTGTCACATCAGGAGCTCAAAGATGGATGATTAAGTGACATGGAGTCTGCATTGACTATTTACTGTATTATTCAGTATTGTAGAAGTATTTTTTCATGGTGTCTGTACCACAGTATTAAACTCTCCTGGTAATTCATTTCTGTT
>JAZGTH010000190.1:0-35000 GCA_036877525.1 Chromobotia macracanthus | reverse complement strand
TGCTGACGCTAGATTTCTGTTTGTGAGGTTTCATGAAACCACAGCCTGATCCCCTCAGCCAATTGATAGTTGGTATCTAATGACATTTGGACATTTTTAGAGGAATTACATCCACTTAAAGTGTTCAGATGGTCCCACTGCATTTGAGTTCTTGTGTTTTGTTGTGTGTTTGAGTTCTTGTGTTTTGTTGTGTGTTTGGGTTCTTGTGTTTTGTTGTGTGTTTGGGTTCTTGTGTTTTGTTGCGTGTTTGGGTTCTTGTGTTTTGTTGTGTGTTTGGGTTCTTGTGTTTTGTTGTGTGTTTGGGTTCTTGTGTTTTGTTGCGTGTTTGAGTTCTTGTGTTTTGTTGCGTGTTTGGGTTCTGGTGTTTTGTTGTTGATTCTTGTGTTTTGTTGCGTGTTTGTGTTTTGTTGTGGTTCTTGTGTTTTGTTGCGTGTTTGGGTTCTTGTGTTTTGTTGCGTGTTTGAGTGCTTGTGTTTTGTTGCGTGTTTGAGTGCTTGTGTTTTGTTGCGTGTTTGAGTTCTTGTGTTTTGTTGCGTGTTTGGGTTCTTGTGTTTTGTTGCGTGTTTGGGTTCTTGTGTTTTGTTGCGTGTTTGGGTTCTTGTGTTTTGTTGCGTGTTTGGGTTCTTGTGTTTTGTCGCGTGTTTGGGTTCTTGTGTTTTGTCGCGTGTTTGGGTTCTTGTGTTTTGTCGGTTGTTCTTGTGTTTTGTCGCGTGTTTGGGTTCTTGTGTTTTGTCGCGTGTTTGAGTTCTTGTGTTTTGTCGCGTGTTTGAGTTCTTGTGTTTTGTCGCGTGTTTGAGTTCTTGTGTTTTGTCGCGTGTTTGAGTTCTTGTGTTTTGTCGTGTGTTTGAGTTCTTGTGTTTTGTCGTGTGTTTGAGTTCTTGTGTTTTGTCGTGTGTTTGAGTTCTTGTGTTTTGTCGTGTGTTTGAGTTCTTGTGTTTTGTCGTGTATTTGGGTTCTTGTGTTTTGTCGTGTGTTTGAGTTCTGTGTTGAGTTTATTGGTTCATTGGCTGTGTTGTTCTGTGTTGGTTTTTGATTCTGCTTGTGATTCTCTCTTCATTCTTTCCTCAGAGCTTTTTCGAGGGCCAGTCTGCTTCCTGGGACGCAGCAAAGAAAGAGCAAAATCGAACAAAGAATCGCTATGGAAACATCATTGCATGTAAGAGAACTTGTTGAGTGAAGGATACTGTCCAGTGAACTTTAAGATCTGCCTCTAAACACTCTAAAGCTCCAACTACAATCTAATGTCTAGAAGAAGCTTTTGCAGCTCCACAAAGATCTTTAGGAAAGAAAGTCTGTCTTTAGAACCAGTAAGGTTTTTACAAGCTTAATCCTTATGTAAAGGGTAATTTCTTTGGATTTTGGGCCAAAATATGAACCAGATGTTTTCACAGGTTTCACTTAAAAAAAAATACAGAAGCCGATTGGCTGATCTGATGAACCTGTAACATCATCTCAGTAAAGAACAGTGACATGATGTTCTTGATATGAGTGTGCTGAATCTTGAATCATTTTATTTATAAGAGTCCTGTTGTGTTAAAACCACAATAAAGCCGCACAGTCGACAGGAAAACAAACAGACTAACCGACAGTGTTTGTTTCCTCTGAACCGGGTGTGGCGTGACCCTGCAGACGATCATTCTCGGGTAATCCTGCAGCCAATGGAAGACGACCCCTCGTCCGACTACATTAATGCCAACTACATTGATGTAAGTGGCGATGCCTCCTCCTCCTGCATTGAAGACTGTGTGAGAAACGTCTCTCCCTCCCTCGTATGTGAGGTCTTTTATGCATGCCTTTGTCTCAACTTACACAATTTAAAGCTTTCTTTTCTTCCTTGTTGGAGGTGCTTGCCAACTCACTGACATTGTTGTGCTCTCTCTCACTCTAATGCCGTTGGTTTTGGGGCGGTAGATTTGGCTATACAGGGATGTAAGTATCGCTGTAGGGCGGATTCGAACACACACCCCACATTCCTCCATGTGCATGGAGACTGCTTGTTCTCACACACACATGTCCAGCTTTTTCTGTTGCTGTATTCTGTTTGCTTCTCAAGCCGTCTGCACATCTTGTGGTCCTCATGCATGTGACACATTTGCATTTGATCTAACATTCATTCTTTATTTGCTGTTTGTTTGTTATGGAGGGGGAGGGGTGTTGGGTCTCTTTTCTGTTTGTTTTATGACAGATTATCTAAAAATAAATATATTTAATATTACTTGCCCTGAAGGTTATTGATAATTTTCTGTTTTGTTTCTGTTGCAGGGTTACCAACGCCCCAGTCATTACATTGCAACTCAAGGTAAAGCAGGAATATTAATTTAAATAAAATATAAATTAATATTTTTTTAAATATTAATAAATTAACAAACTTTTTTTAAAACACTAACGATTTTCCGACAGACTGTTGCTGTGTGTGATAAAACTGGAAAGCATTGCATTGTGTTTGAGAAACTTTTTATTGTGAATATTTACATAAATTTAAAAGACTGAATTGCCTCAAATAAAATGTAGATGTTTTGGTGACGTTCCCTGAAAAATAGCATAATACAGACACAAAACTGCAGAAATATTAATTACATACTGCAATAGAAACACATTATATGTTACATGTAAGAAATGACACACAAAGTCATCAAACAGAAGAACTTCTCTTATCATGTGTGAAGATGGATGAGTGAAATAATGTCTTAAACAGAGAAGTGAAGCAGCTTCATCTGCCCACAGGCCCGGTCCACGAGACCGTGTACGACTTCTGGAGGATGATCTGGCAGGAGCAGTCTGCTTGTATCGTCATGGTAACCAACCTAGTGGAGGTGGGCCGGGTATGTGACTATACTGCCTGCTGAGGGGCCGTGTTCTGTGCTCGTGTTCTGTGACGTGACCTTGAGGCCCCTGCCTGCACAAACCTTTTGAGAAGTGACTGAGATCTAATAATCTGACTGAATCAGAACAAACTCTACTGACCAATCAGAATCTTCCAAAACTGACAAGAGCTGTCTGGGACAAATTTCACTCATTAAAGTATGCTGTATGCTTTGGAAGGAGCATATTTGTACTGTCGTTGATTTAAATTTTAAAAAATTGTCTATTTGTTTTTTGAGACTAGATTAATGTAATGAGTATCTGGAGATGACGGGGTGTTTAATGGTGTTAAAAACAGTAACTTTTCTTACGTGAAATGTTCCTCTTCTGATTTTTGAGTGAAACATGTAGGCATGTTCTTCACAAGACTCAGTGTGAGGTACCAGAAGACTCTTCTCACAGGGTTGCAGCATGTGTACATGTGCAGGTCTCTTTATTCTGCATGTTTGTGGATGTTTTGTCATGCGATTTCACAGCTGCCTGTGTAAAGACATGAAACAGGACTGATCACAATCAAAATCAAAAATCAGTGTGTTTACATTGAATCAGCTGGCTGTGAATCAGGACATCATTGTGATGCTTTGACAGTGATGAAGTTCTTTCCTTTATCATGGATATTCCTTCTTGTACATGATTACAAAACGTGTGATGATCATGTGACTTCTCTGCTCTGTGTGTTTAATTCTCTCACTCCTCTTGCAGGTGAAGTGTTATAAATACTGGCCTGATGACGCTGAAGTTTACGGAGATTTCAAAGTGACCTTCATGGAGGTCGAACCGCTTGCAGAATATGTTGTCAGGACTTTCACCCTTGAAAGAGTGAGATTGTCACGACTCATAATATTTACTGATGTCTCTTCAACCTGGTGAATATAAACTATATAATGTGAAATGATAGTAAAGACCTGATATAAAGTAATATACCATGATGTGCAGAGATATTCAGTGATGTACAATAACATACAGTGATAAACAATGATATTCAGTGATAAACAATGATATTCAGTGATATACAGTGATAAACAATGATATTCAGTGATAAACAATGATATTTAGTGATAAACAATGATATTTAGTGATATGCAGTGATAAACAGTGATAATGATATTCAGTGATATATAGAGATAAACAGTGATAATGATATACAGTGATATACAGTGATAAACAATGATATACAGTGATAAACAATGATATACAGTGATAAACAGTGATAATGATATTCAGTGATAAACAGTGATAAACAGTGATATTCAGTGATATTCAGTGATATACAGTGATATTCAGTGATATACAGTGATATACAGTGATATTCAGTGATATACAGTGATATTCAGTGATATACAGTGATAAACAGTGATATACAGTGATATTCAGTGATATACAGTGATATTCAGTGATAATGATATTCAGTGATATACAGTGATATTCAGTGATATACAGTGATATACAGTGATAAACAATGATATTCAGTGATAAACAATGATATGCAGTGATAAACAATGATATACAGTGATAAACAGTGATAATGATATTCAGTGATATACAGTGATAAACAATGATATACAGTGATATACAGTGATATTCAGTGATATACAGTGATATACAGTGATAAACAATGATATACAGTGATATATTCAGTGATAAACAGTGATATACAAGATATACAGTGATATACAGTGATAAACAGTGATATTCAGTGATATTCAGTGATATACAGTGATATTCAGTGATAAACAGTGATATTCAGTGATATTCAGTGATATGCAGTGATAAACAATGATATTCAGTGATATACAGTGATAAACAGTGATATTCAGTGATATTCAGTGATATACAGTGATATACAGTGATATACAGTGATAAACAGTGATATACAGTGATATACAGTGATATACAGTGATATACAGTGATATACAGTGATATACAGTGATAATGATATTCAGTGATATACAGTGATATTCAGTGATATACAGTGATAAACAATGATATTCAGTGATATACAGTGATAAACAATGATATTCAGTGATATTCAGTGATATTCAGTGATAAACATGATATACAGTGATAAACAATGATATACAGTGATAAACAATGATATTCAGTGATAATGATATTCAGTGATATACAGTGATATACAGTGATAATGATATACAGTGATATACAGTGATATACAGTGATAAACAATGATATACAGTGATATACAGTGATATACAGTGATATACAGTGATATTCAGTGATAAACAGTGATTAACAATGATATACAGTGCTAAACAATGATATTCAGTGATATACAGTGATATACAGTGATAAACAATGATATACAGTGATAAACAGTGATAAACAATGATATACAGTGATAAACAATGATATTCAGTGATATACAGTGATAAACAATGATATACAGTGATAAACAATGATATTCAGTGATATACAGTGATAAACAATGATAAACAGTGATATTCAGTGATAAACAATGATATTCAGTGATAAACAATGATATTCAGTGATAAACAATGATATTCAGTGATATACAGTGATAAACAATGATATTCAGTGATATTCAGTGATAAACAATGATATTCAGTGATATTCAGTGATATACAGTGATATTCAGTGATATGCAGTGATATGCAGTGATATGCAGTGATAAACAATGATATTCAGTGATATACAGTGATAAACAATGATATTCAGTGATATACAGTGATAAACAATGATATACAGTGATAAACAATGATATACAGTGATATACAGTGATATACAGTGATAAACAATGATATTCAGTGATATTCAGTGATAAACAATGATATTCAGTGATATACAATGATATTCAGTGATATACAGTGATAAACAATGATATTCAGTGATATACAGTGATAAACAATGATATTCAGTGATATACAGTGATATACAGTGATATACAGTGATAAACAATGATATTCAGTGATAAACAATGATATTCAGTGATAAACAATGATATTCAGTGATATACAGTGATAAACAATGATATTCAGTGATATTCAGTGATATACAGTGATAAACAATGATATTCAGTGATATACAGTGATAAACAATGATATACAGTGATATACAGTGATAAACAATGATATTCAGTGATATACAATGATATTCAGTGATATACAGTGATATTCAGTGATAAACAATGATATTCAGTGATATACAGTGATAAACAATGATATACAGTGATATACAGTGATATACAGTGATAAACAATGATATTCAGTGATATACAGTGATAAACAATGATATACAGTGATATACAGTGATAAACAATGATATTCAGTGATAAACAATGATATTCAGTGATATACAGTGATATTCAGTGATAAACAATGATATACAGTGATATACAGTGATATTCAGTGATATACAATGATATTCAGTGATAAACAATGATATACAGTGATATACAGTGATATTCAGTGATAAACAATGATATTCAGTGATATACAGTGATATACAGTGATAAACAATGATATACAGTGATATACAATGATATACAGTGATATACAGTGATAAACAATGATATACAGTGATAAACAATGATATTCAGTGATATACAGTGATATTCAGTGATAAACAATGATATTCAGTGATATACAGTGATATTCAGTGATATACAGTGATATTCAGTGATATACAGTGATAAACAATGATATTCAGTGATATACAGTGATAAACAATGATATACAGTGATAAACAATGATAAACAATGATATACAGTGATATACAGTGATAAACAATGATATTCAGTGATATTCAGTGATATTCAGTGATAAACAATGATATTCAGTGATATACAGTGATAAACAATGATATACAGTGATAAACAATGATATTCAGTGATATACAGTGATAAACAATGATATTCAGTGATAAACAATGATATTCAGTGATATACAGTGATAAACAATGATATTCAGTGATATTCAATGATATTCAGTGATATTCAATGATATTCAGTGATAAACAATGATATTCAGTGATAAACAATGATATTCAGTGATATACAGTGATAAACAATGATATACAGTGATAAACAATGATATTCAGTGATATACAGTGATAAACAATGATATTCAGTGATATACAGTGATAAACAATGATATTCAGTGATATACAGTGATAAACAATGATATACAGTGATATACAGTGATAAACAATGATATACAGTGATATACAGTGATAAACAATGATATTCAGTGATATACAGTGATAAACAATGATATTCAGTGATATTCAGTGATATTCAGTGATATTCAGTGATATTCAGTGATAAACAATGATATACAGTGATATTCAGTGATATACAGTGATATACAATGATATTCAGTGATATTCAATGATATTCAGTGATATACAGTGATATTCAATGATATTCAGTGATAAACAATGATATTCAGTGATATACAGTGATAAACAATGATATTCAGTGATATACAGTGATATGCAGTGATATACAGTGATATACAGTGATATACAGTGATATACAGTGATATTCAGTGATATTCAGTGATAAACAATGATATACAGTGATATACAGTGATATTCAGTGATATACAGTGATAAACAATGATATTCAGTGATATACAGTGATAAACAATGATATACAGTGATAAACAATGATATACAGTGATATACAGTGATAAACAATGATATTCAGTGATATACAGTGATAAACAATGATATACAGTGATATACAGTGATAAACAATGATATTCAGTGATAAACAATGATATTCAGTGATATACAGTGATATTCAGTGATAAACAATGATATACAGTGATATACAGTGATATACAGTGATATACAGTGATAAACAATGATATACAGTGATATTCAGTGATATTCAGTGATAAACAATGATAAACAATGATAATGATATTCAGTGATATACAGTGATAAACAATGATATACAGTGATATACAGTGATAAACAATGATATTCAGTGATAAACAATGATATTCAGTGATATACAGTGATATTCAGTGATAAACAATGATATTCAGTGATATACAGTGATATACAGTGATAAACAATGATATACAGTGATATTCAGTGATATACAGTGATATACAGTGATATACAGTGATATTCAGTGATAAACAATGATATACAGTGATAAACAATGATATTCAGTGATATACAGTGATATTCAGTGATATACAGTGATATACAGTGATAAACAATGATATTCAGTGATATACAGTGATAAACAATGATATACAGTGATAAACAATGATATACAGTGATATACAGTGATAAACAATGATATTCAGTGATATACAGTGATAAACAATGATATTCAGTGATATACAGTGATAAACAATGATATACAGTGATAAACAATGATATACAGTGATATACAGTGATAAACAATGATATTCAGTGATATACAGTGATAAACAATGATATTCAGTGATATACAGTGATATTCAGTGATATACAATGATATACAGTGATAAACAATGATATACAGTGATATACAGTGATAAACAATGATATTCAGTGATATACAGTGATAAACAGTGATAATGATATTCAGTGATATTCAGTGATAAACAATGATATACAGTGATATTCAATGATATTCAGTGATATACAGTGATAAACAATGATATACAGTGATAAACAATGATATACAGTGATATTCAGTGATAAACAATGATATTCAGTGATATTCAGTGATATTCAGTGATATTCAGTGATATACAGTGATAAACAATGATATACAGTGATAAACAATGATATTCAGTGATATACAGTGATAAACAATGATATTCAGTGATAAACAATGATATTCAGTGATATACAGTGATAAACAATGATATTCAGTGATATTCAATGATATTCAGTGATATTCAATGATATTCAGTGATAAACAATGATATTCAGTGATAAACAATGATATTCAGTGATATACAGTGATAAACAATGATATACAGTGATAAACAATGATATTCAGTGATATACAGTGATAAACAATGATATTCAGTGATATACAGTGATAAACAATGATATACAGTGATATACAGTGATAAACAATGATATTCAGTGATATACAGTGATAAACAATGATATACAGTGATAAACAATGATATTCAGTGATATTCAGTGATATACAGTGATATTCAGTGATATACAGTGATAAACAATGATAATGATATTCAGTGATATACAGTGATATTCAGTGATATACAGTGATAAACAATGATAATGATATTCAGTGATATACAGTGATAAACAATGATATTCAGTGATATTCAGTGATATACAGTGATATTCAGTGATATACAGTGATAAACAATGATAATGATATTCAGTGATATACAGTGATATACAGTGATAAACAATGATATTCAGTGATATTCAGTGATATACAGTGATATTCAGTGATATACATTGATAAACAATGATATACAGTGATAAACAATGATATTCAGTGATATTCAGTGATATACAGTGATATTCAGTGATATACAGTGATAAACAATGATAATGATATTCAGTGATATACATTGATAAACAATGATATACAGTGATAAACAATGATATTCAGTGATATTCAGTGATATACAGTGATATTCAGTGATATACAGTGATAAACAATGATAATGATATTCAGTGATATACAGTGATAAACAATGATATACAGTGATATTCAGTGATATACAGTGATATTCAGTGATATACAGTGATAAACAATGATAATGATATTCAGTGATATACAGTGATAAACAATGATATTCAGTGATATTCAGTGATATACAGTGATAAACAGTGATCTACAGTGATAAACAATGATATACAGTGATAAACAATGATATACAGTGATAAACAATGATATTCAGTGATATACAGTGATATTCAGTGATAAACAATGATATTCAGTGATATACAGTGATAAACAATGATATACAGTGATAAACAATGATATACAGTGATAAACAATGATATACAGTGATATTCAGTGATATACAGTGATATACAGTGATATACAGTGATAAACAATGATATTCAGTGATATACAGTGATAAACAATGATATTCAGTGATATACAGTGATAAACAATGATAATGATATTCAGTGATATACAGTGATAAACAATGATATACAGTGATAAACAATGATAATGATATTCAGTGATATACAGTGATAAACAATGATATTCAGTGATAAACAATGATATTCAGTGATAAACAATGATATTCAGTGATATACAGTGATAAACAATGATATACAGTGATAAACAATGATATACAGTGATATACAGTGATAAACAATGATATTCAGTGATATACAGTGATATACAGTGATAAACAATGATATTCAGTGATATACAGTGATATTCAATGATACACAGTGATATACAGTGATATACAGTGATAAACAATGATATACAGTGATATACAGTGATAAACAATGATATACAGTGATAAACAATGATATTCAGTGATATACAGTGATAAACAATGATAATGATATTCAGTGATATACAGTGATAAACAGTGATAATGATATTCAGTGATATACAGTGATAAACAGTGATAATGATATTCAGTGATATACAGTGATAAACAATGATATACAGTGATAAACAATGATATTCAGTGATATACAGTGATAAACAATGATAATGATATTCAGTGATATACAGTGATAAACAGTGATAATGATATTCAGTGATATACAGTGATAAACAATGATAATGATATTCAGTGATAAACAATGATATTCAGTGATATGCAGTGATATACAGTGATATACAGTGATAAACAATGATATACAGTGATATACAGTGATATACAGTGATAAACAATGATATTCAGTGATATTCAGTGATAAACAATGATATTCAGTGATATTCAGTGATATTCAGTGATATACAGTGATATACAGTGATAAACAATGATATTCAGTGATATTCAGTGATAAACAATGATGTTCAGTGATAAACAATGATATTCAGTGATATGCAGTGGACTGAGTCCATCAGTGAAAGTTCTAGTGTTCTGTTATCAGTTACTCTGTTATTTGAGGTTGTCTTTTGAGGTTTGGTTTGTGCACGTTGTTTGTTTGAGATTGTTCTTTTGTTATTGAGGGGAGTGTGCTCTCGGCTGTACTGTATGTGTTGATGAGTTCTGTAATGTTCACAGAGGGGTTTTAATGAGCTCAGAGAGGTCAAGCAGTTTCATTTCACCGGCTGGCCTGACCATGGAGTGCCGTACCACGCCACCGGACTTCTGTCTTTCATCAGACGAGTCAAGACGTCCAACCCGCCCACAGCCGGGCCCATCGTTGTCCACTGCAGGTACTGAGACACACATACTGTACACATACACACATACACGTACTGTACACACACACACGTACTGTACACACACACGTACTGTGCACACGTACTGTACAAACACATACACAAACATACACACACATACTGTACACACATGCACACACACACACACGTACTGTACACACGTACTGTACAAACACATACACAAACATACACACACATACTGTACACACATGCACACACACACACGTACTGTACACACGTACTGTACAAACACATACACAAACATACACTGTACACACACACATACTGTAAACACGTACTGTACAAACACATACACAAACATACACACACATACTGCACACACACACACGCAACTGTACACACACACATACTGTACAAACGTACTGTACACACACAAACTTACACACATACTGTACACACACACGTACTGACTCACTGTCAAAATGACATTGTGGGAAAAGTTAGGTATTGATCAACGCTGTACATTAATGTATTGGCATGTGCAAAATTCTGAAGTTTAAATAGTCTTTACAGAAACGCTGCAAACAATGGATACTTGATGCATGATCTCTGTCTAGGGTTTAGAATCATTTTGATGCTGTGGACAGATAATGCATTGTCATGACATAATTTCCTCCTCTTGGGGTTGCAGCACATGATTGGTCTTGTGGTTTGTTTTGCTACTGTATTGTCTTCACACTTCCATCCACCAGCGTCCACATCTGACACTGATGGCCGGAGTATCACAGCTCTTCTGTACAGTCATGTGAACCTCTTCCATTACCCTGCTGGTGCTGCTCTGAGAACAGGATGTGGTCTCGTCTGCAAGCCTGCAGGCACAAAACAATCCCATGATGCAGCTTTCTGCTGCTTGCAACTGCTGCACAGTCTTTCTAAATGCGGCGGTCTCCATCTTCTAATAATGTTCAGTCAGGCAGTTCAGCACACCTTCATTGATCTCAGTAGAGTACTGATCTGTATGCACGAATCATTTGTTTTCTCATATCAAAATAAAGCTGTAGGAGTTGCTCAGAGGTTTGAGTGAATTTCAGCACAGTTCAGTTTAACAAACAGCAGATGTGCACTGGGAGTCTATACCTGAAACACATTCTTTATATTTATGTATTTAATGTTCAGCACAAACACAAGCAGATTCAGGTGTGTGGATCACAGGGCTGCAGTGATGCTGTGCTGACAGTCACAGACAATATTCAGCCTGTCAGTTGTGTTTTGTGGCCCGTTTGACTGTTTTTAATACTAATTTAATACTAATTTATTTTCAAACTAATACTGTAGTTCCCAAACAGCACCATAGCTGCCTCTCATGTCTTATGTCAAATAATTCAATGTGATGTAAGAAAAATCTCATCTGTTTATAACCTGCAGTAATAAATCGAGAAGGATTAAAACCAGCAAAGGACGATGAACAGAAACGTTTGATATTGTTTCTTGCGTCATCTTCAGACTGACATTGGTGTTGGGAGGCAGGTTGCCCACCACGTGTCGGGAGGCTTTGGGGTCCATCTCCAGACAGTCAGCTTTGCTATGGTTGGGGGTTTTGTGGTAGTGCTAGCAGATGCTGACATTGATGTGACAGAGTGTGATGTTGTAGCCCAGAGACTCCCAGTCCACTGCAATGAACCGAGCCTTGGTCACCGCGACCTTCTCTTTGTTTTATAATACAGAGGGATCAAGCTGATGACCACTGATTACATATGACAATATCAGCAAGACTTATGTCACTAAATACAAGGTTTATACTCTCAGTCTGAGAGTCTGACTGTTTCCTGCTCTCTTCTGTCAGCGCGGGTGCCGGACGGACAGGATGTTACATCGTTATTGACATCATGTTGGACATGGCAGAGAGAGAGGGCGTGGTGGACATCTACAACTGCGTCAAAGCTCTGCGCTCCAGACGAATCAACATGGTTCAGACTGAGGTTTGTGGACACCTCCTCTTCTGCAGGCTCATTGGATGCTGATGATTTAGATGTGACTCAATGGTTTCCTCTCAATTTCAGGAGCAGTATATTTTTATTCATGACGCCATTTTGGAGGCGTGTCTGTGCGGCGAGATGGCCATTCCTGTGTGTGAGTTTAAAGCTGCGTACTACGACATGATCCGCATCGACTCTCAGAGTAACTCCTCCCACCTTAAAGACGAATTCCAGGTACCTTACAAACGTTGTTCTCATTATTAACAGCGTTGATCTCAACTACTTTACCTTGATCATCCAGATGTTATGTTGGAGACAGCAAAAAAAAATTTACTGTACAAAAGTAAATGTCAACTGCACAGAGCCAACAGTATGTAGTTTTGTGTGTCTGGTTTTTAAATGTCTTTCATGCTCTGCAGCCAGTATTTCACCACACATTGTGGTTTTGCTTGTTGTGGTTTGTTCTTCTTGCAACCGAACTCATATTTACTACACATTTGGGTCATGAGGCACCAGTGTAGAACCTGATTTATAGAGAATTCCCTCAGCTTCTACTGTCTGTTCTGTCATCTCATGTGTCCACCACTTCCTGTCCAGACGCTGAACTCTGTGACCCCGCAGCCTCAGCCTGAAGACTGCAGCATCGCTCTCCTTCCTCGCAATCATGACAAGAGCCGCTTCATGGACAACCTGCCCCCTGACCGCTGCCTACCCTTCCTCATCACCATTGATGGAGAGAGCAGCAACTACATCAATGCTGCTCTGATGGATGTAAGTATTCCTCGCTTGTTTTCAGACTCCCTCCCTTTTCCTCAGTGTGTGAAGTTAGACACGCTCTGTTCCAAAACCTAAGGAGCCTGGCTGCATTTAAAACCATCACACATACACCTCCATGTGAACTCTGTTTCAGAAGAAATCAGAGTAAGAATCCAAGATGGCGGACGAGCAGAGAGAAATGTTGATTTTTATGTACTTTCTTTTAATCCACTCACGAAAAGCATTGATAAAAAACACCTCAAAACTGATTTCAATTGTGATAACCACCTTGAGTTCTTTTGAGTTGAGTCTCATCTGTGTGGAGTTGACGCCCATGTGAGTTTAAAAGTCACTAATGAGGTTCAGTGGAGGTTAGCATGCTTTGAAGACAGCTGCCCATGTAGACAGCAGGCAGTGAGGCAGCTCACTAGGTCTTAGAACAGAGCTACAGCAAGCTGGAGACAAATCCAGGTGTCTCTGTGCAGGTAGCTGAAGCCACTTTGAAAGTTAGTTGCCAGCATCATGCTAATAACTCAAAGTGTTGTAGTGTTATTATTGGAAAGGGTGAGGTAAGTGTAACTATGATTCTGTTGCTCTAACTGTTAATTTTAATTTTTGACCTATAAATGAAACTTCTGTCATCGTTTTCTGAACCTCATGTCATTTTAATGCTGGAGATTTTTAACTCAGTTCATCTGAGTGAGATCTCTGTCAAACACAAGCAGGTGGTTAGATTTCAGGCTACATTTCTGATGTGAGAGTTGAGAGTTGGTGGCCTAAGAGTGTTTTTTTGGTTATAATATTTATATGCAGTTTCCCTCATTGTTCTTTTGCATTATTTTTTAGCAAGTCTTCACAATTATTTACAGAAGTCCTAGTTTTATACATGTTTGTAAGCAGATGGAGTAAATTTCTGATGAAAGTTGCAGGAGTAGAATGGATCAATCAGTCCCACTGTGATTGTGTGATAGTTTTGTGTGATTAATAGGCTGAATTCAGATCTCAGATCACATTCACACTTGCTGTCTCAAGTCGACACTCTCGGCTCTCACCCACATGAAAATCCTTTTAGATTTCCCCTCTGTGTTCCACAGCAGAGGAAAGGGTTTAGGGCTCGGAAAGACACGTGGGTTAGTAAATGATGACAGAATTTTCAGTTGCTTTTAAAATGAACTTTGGAGTGCAATGAAAGTTGATTAGTTTCAGTGCGTCCATCTCCTAGTGGTGTAGTTGTCATGGCTGTTGGAGTAATATCATGAAATAAGCTTGTGTTTGTGTGAGGTACAGCATGTCCTTCATTGTCAACATTCTATATATCTGAGAGCGTAGCTTCTGCAGACCGCTCAGATCACAGTCCATGGCCTTTACCCTGGGAGATGAGTCAGGTAGAATCACAGCCGAGCTCCAGTTGTGATTTTTAGAGGGTAACTTGAAATCGCTTCCTCATGCACTTCACAAACTCTTGGACTTTTTTTAACCAAGCCGTCAGAAGAAAACCAGGTAATTTGTGATTCAGTTCTGCCTCAGTTAGACTGGATTTGTTTCATGGCTATAGTGGTATCGCCATTCGATACTGCACAGCATGCAGTGAGATTTGAATGCTTTGTATCACCTGCAGATTTATACATGAATCACACTGACACACACACACAAACAAACATTTATCATTTTGGCTCACTGTGCTGGTCCCTGCATGATCACACACATTAACATCGTCACTCATCTTTGTCTTGGTTGTGCGTAAGTGTCCAAGAAAATTCAAGTGTTGCAGGAAAAACATGATGTTTGTGTTGTGCAGAGTTACAAGCAGCCGGCTGCATTTATTGTGACCCAGCACCCGTTACCCAACACGGTGAAGGACTTCTGGAGACTGGTGTATGACTACAGCTGCACCTCCATCGTCATGCTGAATGAGGTTGATCTGACTCAGGTGAGATACATGCACACTTCACTCATTCAGGCACAGGTGCTGTACTAGCTTTCTTTAGAGGCACAGTATTTTTTTTATTTATTAAATTTACATCATTGACAGGTGACCTGGGACAGTGAACTATTTAAAATTTATTTAAATGTACAAATACTTGGAAACATTTGTGATAAAATAAATTTGTAACACAGTGACTCTTCTTCGTCCTTTTTGCATATTCACAGGGGCGGTTTAACTTCTGGCTTTTGTGATGTGAGTTCAGAAGTAACTCACTCAAGTTCTTAAAAAGCGATTTCTGTTTAGAGTAAACATTAAGAGTTGTCACCTTGCAGATCAAACAGCAACCAGCAGCTAGAATTGAAAAAGTGAAATAGATAATTTCAACAAATAAAGACACTGATTGGAGACTGGGGGGAGAGATTTATTGCTTTGTCCAGCAGAAAGGAATCTGATGTGTTTAATGGTGTAAATGTGTTTGTATGTTGAACTGTATTAGCTGTGTAAACAGGGATACTGTTTTTCTGTTGAAATGCCTGAACTCTACCAGGGGACCTACCTTGATTAGAAATAATCCCAATAAATATGTGTTACTGTTATTTATTATTGTAATATAGACAATTATTTTTACAGTTGGCAACGTAATGTACGTCTTCTGAAAAATATGCAATAATAGCATGTGTTACTATGTGTAATTATCTCAATGCAACAATGCAAGATGTTGAAAAGCCCTATAGAAATGAATTTGAATTGAATGTGAATATTAGACTGACAGTGTAAAATGCTGTGACGGTGTGTACAGGGCTGCCCTCAGTACTGGCCTGAGGAGGGAATGATGAGATACGGCCCGGTTCAGGTGGACTGTATATCCTGTTCTGTGGACTGTGATGTCATTAGTCGTCTCTTCAGGATATGCAACTTGACCAGAGTGAGTTCCTGTAACACATGCTGTCGATTATTTTGGCAAACACAGCACACACACACACACACACACACACACACACACACACACACACACACACACACACACACCACACACACACACACACACACACACACACAGCGCACACACAGACATATACACACAGCACACACACAGACATACACACACACACAGCGCACACACAGACATACACACACACACAGACATACACAGACACACACACAGGCAGACATACACACACACACACACAAACATACACACACAGACACACATACACACAGACACACACAAACATACACACACAGACACACACACACACAGACACACACAGACGTACACACACACACACACACACAGCGCACACACAGACATACACACACACACACACACACACACAAACATACACACACACACACACACACAGAGACATACACACACACATACAGACATACACACACACACAAACATACACACACAGACACGCACGCACACACACACGCAGACATACACATACACACAGACATGCACAAACATACACACACACACACACACACACAGACATACACAAACACACGCAGACAGACATACACACACACACAGACATACACATACACACACAAACATACACACACACAGACAGACACATACACATACACACACAGCACACACACAGACATACACACACACACAAACATACACACACACACACAGACACGCACGCACACACACACGCAGACATACACATACACACAGACATGCACAAACACACACACACACACACACAGACATGCACACACACACACGCAGACAGACATACACACACACACAGACATACACACACACACACACACACACACACACACACACAGACAGACATGCACACACACACGCACGCAGACAGACATACACAGCACACACACACACAGCACACACACACACACACACACAGACATACACACACAGCACACACAGACATACACACACAGCACACACACACAGACAGACATACACACACAGCACACACACACACACAGACAGACATACACACACAGCACACACACACACACACAGACATACACACACAGCACACACACACACACAGACAGACATACACACACAGCACACACACACAGACAGACATACACACACAGCACACACAGACATACACACACAGCACACACAGACATACACACACAGCACACACACACGCAGACATACACGCAGACATACACACACAGCACACACACACGCAGACATACACACACAGCACACACACACACACACACACACACAGACACACACACACACACACACACACAGACATACACACACAGCACACACACACAGACAGACATACACACACACACAGCACACACAGACATACACACACAGCACACACACACGCAGACATACACGCAGACATACACACACAGCACACACACACGCAGACATACACACACAGCACACACACACACAGACAGACATACACACACAGCACACACACACAGCACACACACACGCAGACATACACACACAGCACACAGACAGACATACACACACAGCACACACACACAGCACACACACAGCAGACATACACACATGCACACACACGCAGACAGACATACACACACACACACGCACACAGACATACACATACACACACACACAGACAGACACATACACAGACATACACACACAGCACACACACAGACATACACACACAGACATACACACACACACAGACATACACAGACACACACACAGACAGACATACACACACACACACAAACATACACACACACACACACAGACAGACAGACATGCACACACACACACACACGCAGACAGACATACACAGACATACACACACACACAGCGCACACACAGACATACACACACACAGCACACACAGACACACACACACACACAGACAGACAGACAGACATGCACACACACACACAGACAGACATACACACACAGACATACACATACACACACACAGACATATACACACACACAGACATACATGCACACACACACACGCAGACAGACATACACACACACACACTCAGACAGACATACACACACAGCACACACACACACACACACAGACAGACATACACACACAGCACACACACACACACACAGACAGACATACACACACAGCACACACACAGACAGACATACACATACACAGACATACACACAAACATACACACACACACACAGACAGACATACACACACACACGCAGATAGACATACACATACACAGACAGACATATACACACACACACACACAGACATACACATACAAACACACACACAGACAGACATATACACATACACACACACAGACATACACACAGACATACACACACACACACAGACAGACATGCACACACACACACACACACACACAGACAGACATGCACACACACACACACACACACACAGACATACACATACACACACACACAGACAGACAGACATACACACACACACACAGACACACACACAGCACACACACACACAGACATACACACACACACAGACAGACATGTACACACACACACAGACAGACAGACATACACACACACACACAGACATGCACACACACACAGCACACACAGACTTACACATACACACACACACAGACATACACACACACACAGACATACACAGACACACAGACATACACAGACACACACACACACATACACACAGACAGACAGACATACACACACACAACACACACACACACAGACAGACAGACAGACATACACACACACACACAGCACACACACACACAGACAGACAGACATACACACACACAGACAGACATGCACACACACACACACACAGACAGACATGCACACACACACACATACAGCACACACACACAGACAGACAGACATGCACACACACACACACACACAGACATACACATACACACACAGCACACACACACACATACACACAGACAGACAGACATACACACACACAGACAGACAGACATGCACACACACACACACACACACACAGAACAGACGTACATGCACACACACACACACACAGACATACACATACACACACAGCACACACACACAGCACACACACGCACACACATACACACAGACAGACAGACATACACACACATACACACAGACAGACAGACATACACACACACAACACACACACACACACACAGACAGACAGACAGACATACACACACACACACACAGACAGATATGCACACACACACAGCACACACACACACACAGACATACACACACACAGACAGACATGCACACACACACACACACAGACAGACATGCACACACACACACATACAGCACACACACACAGACAGACATACACACACACACACACAGACAGACAGACATGCACACACACACACACACACACACACAGAACAGACGTACATGCACACACACACACAGAACAGACGTACATGCACACACACACACACGCAGACAGACATACACATACACACACAGCACACACACACAGACAGACAGACATACACACACACACACACACAAGAAGAATAAACAAAAAAGAAGACATACAACACAGAAAAACAGACAGAAAAGCAGACATAACAAAGAAAAACACAAAGAAGACAACAAAAGAAACACAAAAGAAGACATACACACAAGACACACACACAAAGACATACACACACAGCACACACGAGACAGACATACACTACACACACACACACACGCAGCAGACATACACATACACACACAGCACACACACACAGACAGACAGACATACACACACACACACACACAGACAGACATACACAGCACACACACACAGACAGACATACACACACACAGACAGACATACACACACAGCACACACACACACACAGACAGACATACAACACACCACAACAAACAAAGACAGACATACACACACAGCACACACACACACACAGACAGACATACACACACACAGACAGACATACACACACAGCACACACACACACACAGACAGACATACACACACAGCACACACACACACACAACACACAAGACAGACATACACACACACACACACACAAGACAGACATACACACACAGCACAAACAAGAAGACACACACACAAGACAGCATACACACACACACACACACACACACACAGACAGACATACACACACAGCACACACACACACACAGACAGACATACACACACACACACACACACAGACAGACATACACACACAGCACACACACACACAGACAGACATACACACACCCAACACACAACAGAAACACACACAGAACACACAACACACACACACACACACACACAGCACACAGACATACACATACACACACAGCACACACACACACAGACAGACATGCACATACACACACACAGACAGACATACACATACACACACAGCACACACACACACATACACACACAGCACACACACACACAGACAGACATACACATACACACACACACACACACAGCACACACACACGGACAGACATACACACACACACAGACATACACATACACACACAGCACACATCTCTCTTGTGTGATCTGGTGTGATGGTGTGATACCACTAGTACAATCTGAGTGATTGTTTAACATTTTTGAATGTATTAATTGAAATACTTCATGAAATGTTGCACTTCAATGATTTGTGTATAATTACATGTGCGTGTTTTTGTTCTAAGCCACAAGAGGGTTACCTGATGGTCCGTCAGTTCCAGTACCTGGGGTGGGCGGGGCATAGGGAGGTCCCCGCCTCCAAGCGCTCATTTCTTAAATTGATCCTGCAGGTTGACAAATGGCAGGAGGAGTGTGAGGAGGGAGATGGTCGGACCATCATCCACTGCCTGTGAGTCTCAGTGTTTATAATGAGCCTGTGACTGGAGCCCACGATCGTCCTTGTGCTGTTACAGCTAATGTAGTTTAGATAGACTCAACCCAAGATGCCCACCACAAACATTCACAAACCAGCTGTTGCACATACAATTAGCATAAACTGCGGTGTGTGTCTGTGTGCGTGTGCGCGCGTGTGTCTGTGTGCGTGCGTCTCTGTGCGTGTGAGTGACACATCACTGGAGTTTTGGTTTCTTGCCACTGTCACCCTGTTGATTTGCTTATTGGGAGACTGCTGACATTTAGCTTAACTTAGGGTTTGTAAATTGCTAATATTGCTTTTATTATAATAATCACACTACAGTCCTAAAGTAATTCTAATGAGTATTTCTAATGTCTGTACAAATGAGTAAATGAGTATTTCATTATCTCTTTGTCTCCCAAAGTTCTCTTTCATTATGTAATGTTCAGATATTTTATGGTATTATTGCAAATCCCGTATACTCCTGTCCTGTAAAGTTTTATCTTCTTTGTAAGCACCATCTTTATGTAAGCTGGAACAGCATGTCTTGCTTAATATGATACCTGTCATCTATCATGTTATCATGACTAAATGTCACATAGTGTCAGAAGGACATACTGTTTTATTAGACAGTCTGAATGCATTACCCTCTCATATGAGTCTTCACACACAGTGACAGGTATTTCTGATGCACATTTATTCAGATAGTTCAAATGTGTTGTTGTTATCTTCGGTTCAGTCAACTCTATATTCATAAGCCAATTACAATCTTAGTATCCTAATTAGTTTTACTAATATACATCTTATAATGAATAAATAGATTTTGCAGAAATGCCATGCATTCTGTATTTTGTGTTTTCTGTGTCTTAATTTTCATTATATGTAAAGCTGCTTTGAAACAATGCAACATTGTAAGAAGAGCTTTTTTTAAAAAAAATTAATTTGTGTGTGTGTGTGTGTGTGTAGGAACGGAGGCAGCCGCAGTGGGATGTTTTGTGCCATCAGTATTGTGTGTGAGATGATCAAGCGTCAGAATGTGGTGGATGTTTTTCATGCTGTGAAGAGTCTGCGCAACAGCAAACCCAACATGGTGGAGAGTCCGGTATGACCATTACCTGCTAATCCTTCACATCTCCTCTTACATGAACATTATTTATTTATTTATACAGTGTCTCTGTGAAATTCAACTGTGCGACTCAGAAGCAAATTGAAAACCATGAGTAGAAAATATGATAAATATCAAATAAAACAACATAGAACAAGAAAACAAAAAAGGTCAAACTCAGGCTGTGGAGAAAAAGGCTCTTTTAAAAGAAACTGAGGAATCATGCAGTGAGGTCATATAGCTGATATTTACATCACACAACAAATAACACTGAGCACTACAATTAAAAACCATAGATAGAAATTATATTTCTATAAAATATCTCTGTTTTGCACCTTGTCACAGTTTTATATGCAGGTTGGAATATTCTTATTTTAATTGTTTATTTAACATTTAGGTGAATTAAAATTTACATTAATTTAATGTTGATATTAATATTGTATTTAATTTGGCTAGTGGGATAAGTAACTAAAAAATAAAGGAAGATATTTACAAACAGAAAGAGAGAGAGGGCTGTATTATAAAGTGTTTCTTGAGAGTGCTTCACCACTTCCTCTGAACTGTGTACACCTGCATCAGATTGTTCAGCTCTTTAAAGACACAGTGGAGCTCTTATGAAGCTCCTCTTACTCTGTGTGATGATGATGTTTGAGGCTGATTGCTGCTGTTGTGCTGTGCAGGAGCAGTATCGTTTCTGCTATGATCTGGCCCTGGAGTACATCGACACCTCGTAATGAAGCTGGCGGATCATCTGTCTGAGCAGCGCACACTCGGCTGACTGTCTTCAAGCATTATTCCACATGTAAATGAAACGCGGTCTGTGTGCCGTGTAAATGTCTCTGTTGTAATTTTACTGTCATTTTGCAAGATTCACGTGTGAGTCGAGTTTTTTTAAGACTTTTTTTCTAGTTTATTTGTGCCATCATCTGAAACACTGACGGCTAAGCGGTTTCGTGTAAAGATATCTTTTCATTTCTTTGTCTCTCACTGTTCTAATAAACAGTGAGAAATCTATATATATCAGTACTTGTGTATGTGACATTGTTTTGATCAATTGCAGGCGTGTAACTTTGGCCTGAGATGTTTCTGTTACTCAGTAACCGCTGGCTTCTTCTGTATTTGTTTATTTTTATTTTCTGTAGCAGGTGATGATGACCATAAGCCAAAGACTCGTGTAAATATGTGTACAGGGATAACACACATCATTTGTATTTATTGTTTACTTGCATTTTTGAAAGCTCAAAACAATCATCAGTCCCCCATTTAGTCGAGATTTACTTTGTAAACTCCTTGTATATTTTTATGTATGACACGGATTAAAGTAGTGTTATTTTTTTGTTGTATTTAAAATGGTATTTTCTTTTAAATGTGATCTCTTGTAAAGTGGCCTGTTTTACATAACTGATTGTGAATTATTCTTTACTGAAGAGGGACATTGAATGAAAAGACGAGCTCTATTTTTCCTGATGTTTTCACATTTGTATTGTGCTGGAAATGGAAAAAACTTACAATGAAGTGTGCGCATTATAATATATACAGTATTAGATTCTAGTGTATTTAGGATCAAAGCCAATTAAAAAAAACCTTTCAGCCAGTATTACTGCTGAACAAACATTTTATAGAAAGAAAATCATCATGTGAAATTAGTTCTGTATTTTTTGTCTGTTGTTGTTGCTGTATGGCTGTAATACAATGTCAAATATTAAGAATACTTTGAATAAAAAAGATGTTCACGAATGTTTGCTTATGAATATGTTTAAATTGTTGGTTACACATTATATTGTGGTGTCATTGTTGTATTGTAATCATACATTTAAGTACCGTTTGCATTAGTGTTGGGATTAGGGGATGGTTTAGGGTTAGTTGCATGTAATTTTGCATGATTTACTGTAATTACAATAGTAAGTACATGTAACATGTGTAACAAGTGTTTTGTTGGAGTTAATGTTGATGTTTTAAAATTGTAGTTATTTAAAATGCTACTTCATTATTGTTAAGCTTTATATTGATGAAAATATCTCCACACGCAATCACACACTCCATCAAAATGTCCATATAATGTCACTTACACATACATCCCTCATCAGGACACTCTTTATGTTGGATTGTGGCAGTAACTTGGTGACAGTGTGTTTGGGTTTAAAATGGGCCCTCAGCAGCTCGTGGTGATATTGTCTGGAGAGGATGTGGGATCTGTGTGTTTTGTATTGTTGCAGAAAACCCGGTGCAGCTTTTTGTTGAGTTGTGGTTTGTTAGCTCTGCTTGGCTTCCGGTTCCTCTGTTCTGTACAGAATCCATCATAATGTTCTTCTCACTCTATAATTCTGACTTAGACATTTTGAGGTGATGAAGATCTCCTCCAATATCTAGTCTGCTTTAACCTTCTAACTAGTTTTTTGGGCCTGCACTCCCTCAGCGGTGTGTATTGAGCTTTAAGAACGTGTCTTCACTAGATGGAAAAATGGCTTTGACACTGCATGAGTTCACACAGTCTCTGGATCCTAAAACTCTGCCCCGAGTGCTGCAGATCCAGTCTGGAATCTACTGTCAAGGTGAGTGTTAAAGCTCGACATCACCTGCACCTCACTGTCAAATAATGACTGTGAGGAACCAGTTCAAACATGCTGGAACCGTCACACTACAGCAGGACCTGCGGAAGACTCTTCAGCTGCACCCAGCTTCTCCACACGTGTTCATGTTGAAACCCAACATTACTTTTAATTACTGTTAAAAGTGTTATTTAATTATTATATACAATTATTATTTAAAAATGTTGTACATCTAATATCAATGTAGGTCTTCAAAAAAAATTCATGTTAATACGTCATATGTAAAAGTTAATATCAACCGTTGAAAGCGGAATAATTTAAATGTTTTTAATGCTGAAAAAAAATTAATGTTTTTAAAACCTGAAATGATCCGTTCATTTTTTCTCTTTCTGTTTCCAGAAGCCGTCAGTCTTTTGCTCATGTAGATTTCATATCACATTTTTTCACAATGCCAATGTTCATTAAAGAGATGTACGAGTATGACGGTGTCTATAAAGCTTCACAATTGCAGGAATTATTTAAGATAAGAACCTGAAACACTGTAATAATGAGTGCTTTGCTGCTTTGATTTCAGGCTGTGTGTACGAGATGTTCGGAAGAGAATGTTCTCTTCCCACCGGAGATCTGCTTAAAATCATTGACATCACCATCACAAGATTTACTGCCCTGAGATCCAACAACTCAGAGCTGGACGTTCCGCTGGAGTATCCAGGTGTGTCCAGAACAGAATTTAATTCAGTTTTTTTAAAAAAAAAGCTCTTCTTACAATGTTGCATTGTTTCAAAGCAGCTTTACATATAATGAAAATTAAGACACAGAAAACACAAAATACAGAATGCATGGCATTTCTGCAAAATCTATTTATTCATTATAAGATGTATATTAGTAAAACTAATTAGGATACTAAGATTGTAATTGGCTTATGAATATAGAGTTGACTGAACCGATGATAACAACAACACATTTGAACCATCTGAATAAATGTGCATCAGAAATACCTGTCACTGTGTGTGAAGACTCATATGAGAGGGTAATGCATTCAGACTGTCTAATAAAACAGTATGTCCTTCTGACACTATGTGACATTTAGTCATGATAACATGATAGATGACAGGTATCATATTAAGCAAGACATGCTGTTCCAGCTTACATAAAGATGGTGCTTACAAAGAAGATAAAACTTTACAGGACAGGAGTATACGGGATTTGCAATAATACCATAAAATATCTGAACATTACATAATGAAAGAGAACTTTGGGAGACAAAGAGATAATGAAATACTCATTACTCATTAGAAATACTTTAGGACTGTAGTGTGATTATTATATTAAAAGCAATATTAGCAATTTACAAACCCTAAGTTAAGCTAAATGTCAGCAGTCTCCCAATAAGCAAATCAACAGGGTGACAGTGGCAAGAAACCAAAACTCCAGTGATGTATAGATAAAGAAAAAACCCTGAGAGAAACCAGGTTTATCCGGGAGGGTCAGTTATTTTCTGGCATATTAAAGCTTCAATCCATAACTTTTTTGGTCATCTTTTTTGGAACAAAAAATAATCCCTCTCAAAACAGTTTAATGAGCTGAAAAATTTTTCATTACATAAATCATTCATTCACGTGTTCATTCACTAGTTTGATTAAGCAGATCTTGCTTTAAAAAACCCAAAATGAAATATTTACATCATTTCCTCACTCTCATGTTATTCTTAACTGGTGTGACGTTTTTCTTCTGTGTAAAACACAAAGGAAGATATTTTGAGAAATGTCTCAAAAAATGTGTCACTAGTTATACAGGTTTAAAATGACATGAGGGTGAGTCAGTGATGGAAGAAATTTCATTTTTGGGTGAACTGTCTCTTCAAGCAGAGAACTCATTGTTATAGCAGAACTAACACTTAAAGTATTACTTAGTTGTGTATTTTATTATTTGGTTAAACTGTGAGTTGTACTACCACAGGTATAAACACCCCTATTAATGACTTACACTTTCAATTCTGGTTTAAACTCCACGTTGTTGTCATGGTTGATGATCTCTATAGTGACTCATTCTCTTGGTGACAGGTTTGTTCAAACTTGTAGCTGACAGTCAGCCCTACAAAAGCATACGAGAAATCGCTGAGTCCCTGAAGATCGGCTCTCACAGACTCGGCCAGCCCTCGTTCTTCACTTGCTCAGACATTCGGCTCACTCAGGGTCTCATACGGGAGAGAGAGAGCTTTAAAATCACAGCTGTGACCCATGAGCTGGACAGGGGACATGTGCACTGTGAGCTGCTTCACCGAGAGCCAAAGCTCTGCTTCAGTCTGAGTTTCAACCAGCACGGCCCCTTTAAAGAATGTCAGGACGACCAGTTTTACACCCTGAAGGAGATTGCAGAGTGGAAGATCTCCAAAGGCAGGAGAAGAGCAGTCTGTGAGGTCAAAGATCTGCCCAAGAAGGACTTCCTGTTTTCCAGTTTGTTGGAGAACATGTGTGGAGAGTTGATGCTTTCTCCTATGTATGAGCTGAAGGCTGTAACAAAATGTGAGTGGAACAGACACTTTTTCAAACAAATGTTCTAAACAAGATGACAAACACTGAAAAAAATATTATCAATCAGTATCAGAATTTCTGTCTCTTCACTTAAAACATCAATTATACATAACTTATAAATGAACTTGAGTATAATTGTGTTGACATATTTTCAGATATATATTTTGAATACATTTCTTACCTTATTGACATTTTTACTGTTTTAATCTAAATTTAGTGTACCAAGAAAATAAACTAGATTAATTAATTCTAAACATCATCTTAGAAAATGTCTTTATATCTAATGCAATTTTGCTTCTAGAGTAAATTTCAGTATTAAAGCTGTTTAGAAAATAAAACAAACTGTTTATTTTGTTGTGGTGCAGTGAAAGAGCTTCAGAAAGTTTTTTTTATTTTTCGTGATTTTGTAGTTTAAAAGTAGATTACTTGACAGACAGGGCTGACACTGTGATCAAGACGCAGTGCAGTTGTGGCCTACTAGTTAGTAAGTCAGACTTGTTAACAGAAGGTTGGTGGTTCGGATCAAATGCCGGCAGGTAACAACTGAGGTGCCCTAGAGCAAGACATCTAACCCCAGAAGCTTCAGTGCTGCCCACTGCTCTGTGTGTGTGTTCACTCACTGGTGATGCGTTAAATTCAAAGGTCACATTTAGGGTATATGTTAATACCAAAGGGGGATTTTGGTATTTTTAAGCACAATACACTAGAATTGTCCATTGTTTGACAACATGCAGCAGATCTCTTAAATGAACAAACTTCAATCTTGAAAAATTCATTGAGCTTTTGCTGCTGTTTCATGAATAAGCCTGTTTTGTGTCCTGTGTTCCTCACGTGTCTTTAACTCAGAACCTTTATCTCCCACAGCTAGTGAAAAAGTTCTGCTTATCCCGTCAAATTTGGATGTGGAGGTGGTGGATGTCACAGAGCAGTTTGACTGTGACTCGTTTGTGGAGCATTTCTCACTCAAGGAGGTTTTTAAGAGTCCTGCGGGGGGGTTTCCAGTGGTCGCTGAGGTGTCATGTGACCATTCGTTCAGGCTCTTTCCAGAGCTGAAATCTCTGTTACAGTCCGAGCAGCTGATCGTCCATCATGCTTATTATTCAAAGCGAATACTGGCCTCAGAAATGTGCAGTGACTCTCCAAGACACTTTCTCATTCCGGAGTCTTACAACGGACGTTTCAAGCGCCGGCCGCGGCAGTTTCCCACCGCCTACGACCTGGAACAGGTGCGCAGTGAGACAGAAACGTTACACGTGGTTGCCACCAGAGACTTTGAGTCGCCGTATAATGGCCTTTCTTCTGTCCGTGCTGGAGATCAGTTTTTAGTGACTAAAGGAAAAAGCTGTGCAGTTTCACATGGGATGCTGGAAGATGCTTTTGAATGTCTGAAGGTGATGAAGAAGAGCACAAGGGATGAGGTAAAGGAATCCGTACGACTCCCACTGTGTTTAGAGGGTGGATTCATGGAGATTCTCAGTGACAAGCGTCAGTATACGTTGGCGGAGATCTGCCGATGGTTCCCGATGCCCTTTAATGTGAAGGTGTCCAGGCGTGACCTCTCTCTGAAGGTCGACATCCTCGCCAGAGTGCCTGGTCTGCACATTGAAGAGGAGATCTCTGACCCCTGCCTCCTCATTTCAACCCCTGACCTCTCAGAGTTAAGGGAGGTGCCAGTAAATCGTACAGACCTGACCCTTAAAATCAAACAGCACTGGACCGGTGAGAGTCCAGCATGTAGTGGAAGCTCAGACATAGAGGAGATATCAGAGAATTGTTACTTAACACTGAGAAGATATGTTGTTGCTACAGTGACACCCCCTCCAAGACCTCCAAAAAAACCCAAAGATCCTCCACCACGACCCCCCAGGATCCTTTCCTTCAGATCTGAGCATGCCCACACTGAAGACACCAACTGCACTCCAAAGGTAAATTATATTTTCACTGCACTGTGTGTTACATTCATGTTCAAACATCATGTTAAATGAATAAACGTTACTACATTAGAATCTGAACAATTTTACAATTTTAAACTGTCATTGTACAATTTTACAATGACAGTTTAAACATTTCACCTCATTGCTGTTGTTTCTGTTCATTGATTTGATTGAATGTGACTCTTTAGGTTGAATCTTTTCAGCGAGATGATTCCACAGAATACACTGACTCTAAACATGGAGACGACAGAAAGACTCTGACCAGTCCACTCAACTTTCCTAAAGATACTCTACACAACGGTAGGACAGACTGTTTCCACCTCCACATCCTTATGTTCTCATTGGACTGTAGTAGACAGCATGTGTTTAAGGTTGTAATGCAATGCACGAACATGTTGTTTAAAAGTGAAAGTATCTGTCAGGTATGATAACCCGAAATGTGACCTCCCCATTGAAGCCGTCACCGGTGGCGTGAACACACACACATACACACACACACCCGAAGCAGTGGGCAGCACTGCATCGCCCGGGCACCAACTGGGGGTTAGGTGCCTTGCTCAGGGGCACATCAGTTGTTATATGCTGGCACTGGAATAACCAGAAACCGATTCTATCTATCCAGTAGGCCACAACTGACCATTAACTAACAGTAAATGTTGTAAACTGGTAAGTGTAAACATGTCCACATATACCACTTTGGCTCCCTATTGCTCTATTAGTGCAAAAGAGTCAAGTATTAAAATGACACAGAATATTGTTCAATGTTTTGTTAAAACATCCTTGTGAAAGTTAGTCACATTAAAAGTGAATTAAACTACTGAATCGATCAATGAACAAATTCACCATTTAATTTAATATGTCACTTACAGTGGAAATGAAACTACAACATAACTACAAATACCTGAAATAAAATAGTTCCTGAGGTATTTAGTTATTTAACTGCTTCACTAAAGATTGTGTCACTGTTTAATTTCTCAGCTCTTGTCAAAGGCCAAAGTCTGGAGAACATTTCCACTGAAAGAAATGATGAAGATGATGTGCACGATTATGAATACATAGATGAAGATCAGCTGGACGACATACGGAGGACGTGCCCTGAACGGCCTGTTAGCACAGAAGCAAAAGAAAAACCCAGTAACACAATATAGGTACACTAGAGAGAGAAATGAATTCAGGGGTTCACAAGATGTTCATGTGATGATGGTCCAGTGATCGAACACACAAGCCACACACCGTTCTATTACATCCACAGAACATCAGCATTCATGTGTCCTCACAGCACTCAGTCGACGCGCCTTCTGCATAATTGTGTTTGTTAATGCTGATTTCTATATTTTTCTTTGACTTTCAGACTACAGGGCTGTTTTTAAACTGCTCTGTCTATAAAGCCACAGAAATTAAAGTGGCATCTTTGTGTGGTTTACCTCAGATAAATGCAAACTAGGCATGCTTGATTTTTTTATTTTAAAGACCCACACTGGTTGTCATGGTAACATCTGGGATGGAGTGTTGCAACCGCAGCAAACGTCCCAGTAAACAGCTTATTTTAAACTGTTAAGATGTTGGAGATTGTTTGGTTTGAGCAGCAGTTTTAGCAGCTGGTGGACATCTTGCTCAGGACTGACATCATGAACCTGGGATGAGGTCATGGAGGGCCTGAGGGGAACACACAGCACTGCGTCAGAGATCCACCATAGAGCAGAAATACAGTTCAGTTGTCTGCACTGCATTTGGTTTCATGAGTTTTTCATGCGCGTGTTATTGGTTAATATTTGCAATAAAATCATTTGACAAATGTAAGCCTGCTGTTCAGTGTGTAAAGAAAATGCTTGGAACATTTGAATGCACAAGAATGTTGAGGTAGAGAAACTCACACTTTTAGAGTAAACATGCTCATTGTCCAGATATGCATCTTCCTGATCTGCACCCAACCTCTTTCCCTCTCTTTCATATCCTTATCAAGCAGCTGAGTTACACCATTTATGCAGTTTAATATGGAGAGTGTGTGGTGGGATCTGAGATGTCTGGAGGACTGTGAGACTCCTGCTACACGCTGCAGAGCTTATGCAGCTCCAGACTGAAGCTCTGGAGGGTCCAGCTTCTGCATGCAGTGCACACACCCTTCATACAACAGACTGTTGCTTTAATGATTTTAATAAATCATTAAAGCAATAAATGTAAATGGTATAGACTAAAGATGAGCCATGAAGCATTTCCCTCCCTACTATTACAGAAAAAACACTAAATTCAAATATTCTGAATATTTACTATAAATATAAAAACACCCCAAATAGTTTTGTACATTAAATGCTTCCTGCATTTTCATCTGATTACAAAACATCCATTTCATTTTGTGGCCTGTTAAAGGTTCATCATTATCTCAGCTGACAGCGGGGCAAAATGTCTCAGAGTAGAAAATCGGAGTAGCCAGTGACATGCTTTACCTCACTGTCTCTCGTCCCTCTCACTGCAGGCAGAGGCGGTTTCTAGAGACTCCTCTAAAGCTAGAGACAGCCCTGAAGCTGTTAAAATCTGTCTGCAGACTCATGGGTGTGCTGCAGAGACTACAAATACAACAAAAAAAGAAATAGTTTCTTGTCAAGAGATTTCTCTGCCACTCTAACCATGAAATGTTACCTCATATATACAAAAGTCACAAACCTCTAGTGAGTTCATTTTTTTTGTGTATATATAATATATATATATATATACATATATATATATATATATATATATATATATATATATATATGAAAATAAACTCACGTTGAATCTAATCATTTAAAGACAATGTTCAAAATGATTTTTTAAATAGCATTTGAATAAACGTTTGTGTGCTTGCACTGGCACAGACTACACCAGGAAGAACATTTTCCATTTGTTCATGTCATCAGGACGGCTGATTAAACTGTGGATTTGGTGCAGTAACCCTTATCAGCCGGAGCTCTTAAATGCACCTGAAAGCTCTTCCCAGAGACACCTGTATGATCGGCCACAACTGTATCCTGCTGCCTAGTTGTATTGTAGGCTAAACATTTTTTAATGGCACATGTAACACTTGAGGACACTGTTCAGTGTCAACCCGTGGCAGCAATAATCTCACACAGAAGTGTAGAAACTAATGCATAAAAAACAGACGTTATGAAAACAAAATCTCTTCATCAAATAGCTTTTCAGATTTTTCTTCTAAATCATTTTATAATAAAAAATGTAAAAAAATCCTCATCCTTAAATCAAGTGTGTTCAGCTCTACATTGAAGAATTTAATACAAAAGTGTTAAAAGTAAATGATACTGACCATAAATGTTACATTTTCAGCATCTTATTTTTGGGGGTATTATTTTGACTCATTAAGTCAAATAACATTGTCCAGACTCTAATAACTAGTACCAATATTAGTAATGATAATAAACTGCCATTATAAGACAAATAGATCTGGGCTTCCAGCCCAGCTGCAGAGGAAGACTCCACATTGGATTCCTTTTCTCCAGGACCCATTGAGCTCATGTAGGGCTCAGAAAAATTGATTCTCAACTTGCTGCCCTACAAACCACAGCTAACAAAAATACAGCAATGTGACCCTGATGAACCCCACACTGAGATTTGATGTGACGTAAACAGTAACAGGCAGAAAAACAATGCTCTTTAATCCTGACTGAAGACAGCACCATAGAGGGGTGGGAGTACAGACATGCAAAAATACACAAAAATAAGAGCTCTACTGACATACATTAACAAAACATGATGATAATACAAGTAGCAGTTTTATATATGCACAGACACAGAGAGAATAATGTCTGTACAAATCAGCTACATGTGGGGTGGTGTCACATTTTTCACTAGCATTTCAGTGACGTGGAGGCAGTTTGTATTAGGAAACTATTCGGTTTTACTCGACAGCAGTGAACAGCTGGTGTAACTTGTGTAATAGATGATGATGTCATATGGTCATCTTTCCCTTGCTTGGTGATGAGCATATCTTTGTCATCTGGGCACTTCACCCAGATGAAGGCAGGTGAGAGAGGACATTCAAGATAAAACATGTCATGTCAAAACAATATTTTAAGCAAACTATTTCTTTTATTTTGTTACTTTGCTGTTGTGGCGTGGTTTATAACAAAAGGCTGAGCCATATTATAGAGATTAAGGGAATAAAACTGAATAATGAATGAGATAAAAAGGATAAAAAGAGGATTTTATTTAGCTACAGTTGTTGGTGGATTTCAGCATTTAGTAACAATGATTCAAATGTCATAAATACTAAAGTCATTCTGTGAAATCGTACATGATCTTATTTTTGGGCAACAATTCTTAAGATTGTTGCTGAATTCTGAGTATAGCTCAGGATAAATACATGTGGTGGAACATGAGGACCTGCCTAACCCTGTTTGTTTGTGGAGCTCTGATTTTCAGTCTCTCATAAAGCCCCACTGTCTGAGCAGAGCCCCCCGCTGTGCTGGAGGAGTCAGGAAATACTCTTTCTGTTGAGGAGAGTAACACTCCTCTGTAGGTATAATGTCTCTGTAGCTCCAGTCTTCCCAGCGGAAGTTAAATCTCTCCAGAAGCTCAATTCTATCCTCCTGAGAGCTCACACAGTCTGGAGGAGCCTTCTGCTCAAGTTCTGCTCCCACCTGAACGTCCTTCATGATGAGCAGGGCCCGTATGGCAAACCAGCCCCCCAGTCTGGGGTGTATACACACTCCAAACATCTTCTACAAGGCAAACAGACATACAAGAGAAAATAATCATTCTGCCCTGGTTGAAAAACACTGGACTAGAACATGATCTTTACTGCCACATTACTGGAGCAGTGGTAACTGCCATAGGTGCCACAGCACAACATAAATGTTACTTGTCTAATACAAATTATAGGGCCAGGGACAGACATAACTGACATCTGTCCCCTGAATCCCATCCCCACCCCTCCATTTTCAACCCTGCCTCACTGACCTTGTCACCCCATGGTGGATTGAGAATGTCTGATTTCTGGTAGTAGAACGCTGCTCCTGACACGTGTGCTGCTGTCTGGGCAAGAAACTTTGGTCGCCTGTTGGGCAGCAGCTCATAGTCATACATCACCTCCACAGACTGATCTGAAAAACACTGATGAGACACAGAGAGAGAGAGAGAGAGAGAGAGAGAGAGAGAGAGAGAGAAGACAGAGACACAGAGACAGAGAGAGAGAGAGAGAGAGAGAGAGAGAGAGAGAGAGAGAGAGAGAGA
>JAZGTH010000189.1:0-109050 GCA_036877525.1 Chromobotia macracanthus | reverse complement strand
GTTTATTTCCTGATTTGAAATGTTCAGAAGGGCTAGATGATGGCAACGAGTATGCTTTGTTTTCAAAAGAGTTGGTGGTACAGTGGTAGAGCTCTTGACTACCGTTTGCAACGACCAGGGTTCGATTCCCACCCAGGGCAACAGTGGCATATTTTGATGATTTTTGATTTCAGCAGAATATGCCTGGAAGTTAATCAAGTTCCTGATTTTTAGAGACGTCTGTCTTTCCTGACAGACAGCTTCAGGTTTTTAATCTTTTGCCTGTATTCCCTATAGATGGTTGGATTTCTGACTCCTTGTTAGCCTGGACTACACCATTGTTTGCCATTAGGCTGAAATCCTGACTCCGTTGTACCCTGGACTCTACCATTGTTTGACATAAAGCTGGAATCCTGACTTTTTTGTTTCCTGGACTCTACCATTGTTTGACAAAAGTCTGGAATCCTGACTCCTTGTTAGCCTGGACTCTACCATTGTTTTCCATAAGGCTGGAATCCTGACTTCTTTTTAGCCTGGACTCTACCATTGTTTGCCCTGAGGTTAAATGTGTGTGTCTTTTGTGATCAGCGTTTGTCTTTCTGGCATTGTTTTGCTCTTCAGCATGTGTCTTGATCTTCGTTTGCCATGTGCTGTTTAATTTCTTGGTTTGAAAAGTTTAGAAGGGCTAGATGATGGCAACAAGAATGCCTTATTTTCAAAATAATTGGTGGTACAGTGGTAGAGTTCTTGACTGTCATGCGGGAGGACCAGGGTTTGATTCCCACCCAAGGCAACAGCAACTTCTTTTGATGAATGTTGTTTTCAGCAGAATATGCCTGGAAGTTAATCAAGTTCCTGATTTATTGAGACGTCTGTCTTTCCTGACAGACAGCTTCAGGTTTTTAATCTTTTGCCTGTATTCCCTATAGATGGTTGGAATTCTGATTCCTTGTTAGCCTGGACTATACCATTGTTTGCCATTAGGCTGAAATCCTGACTCCTTTGTACCCTGGACTATACCATTGTTTGCCATTAGGCTGAAATCCTGACTCCTTTGTACCCTGGACTATACCATTGTTTGCCATTAGGCTTAAATCCTTACTCCTTTGTATCCTGGACTCTACCATTGTTTGACAAAAGTCTGGAATCCTGACTCCTTGTTAGCCTGGACTCTACCATTGTTTTCCATAAGGCTGGAATCCTGACTTCTTTTTATCCTGGACTCTACCATTGTTTGCCATTAGGCTGAAATCCTGACTCCTTTGTACCTTGGACTCTTCCATTGTTTGTCAAGAGGCTGAAATCCTGACTCCTTTGTACCCTGGACTCTACCATTGTTTGCCCTGATGTTAAATGTCTGTCTCTTTTGTGATCAGTGTTTGTCTTACTGGCATTGTTTTGCTCTTCAGCATGTGTCTTAATCTTCGTTTGCCATGTGCTGTTTATTTCCTGATTTGAAATGTTCAGAAGGGCTAGATGATGGCAACGAGTATGCTTTGTTTTCAAAAGAGTTGGTGGTACAGTGGTAGAGCTCTTGACTACCGTTTGCAAGGACCAGCGTTCAATTCCCACCCAGGGCAACAGTGGCATATTTTGATGATTTTTGATTTCCGCAGAATATGCCTGGAAGTTAATCAAGTTCCTGATTTTTAGAGACGTCTGTCTTTCCTGACAGACAGCTTCAGGTTTTTAATCTTTTGCCTGTATTCCCTATAGATGGTTGGATTTCTGACTCCTTGTTAGCCTGGACTATACCATTGTTTGCCATTAGGCTGAAATCCTGACTCCGTTGTACCCTGGACTCTACCATTGTTTGACATAAACCTGGAATCCTGACTCCTTTGTTCCCTGGACTCTACCATTGTTTGCCATTAGGCTGAAATCCTTACTCCTTTGTATCCTGGACTCTACCATTGTTTGCCATTAGGCTGAAATCCTTACTTCTTTGTATCCTGGACTCTACCATTGTTTGCCCTGAGGTTAAATGTCTGTGTCTTTTGTGATCAGTGTTTGTCTTACTGGCATTGTTTTGCTCTTCAGCATGTGTCTTGATATTCGTTTGCCATGTACTGTTTAATTTCTTGGTTTGAAAAGTTTAGAAGGGCTAGATGATGGCAATGAGTATGATTTATTTTGAAATGAGTTGGTAGTACAGTGGTAGAGCTCATGATTGCTATGCGCATTGACCAGGGTTCGATTCCCACCCAGGGCAACAGTGGCATATTTTGATGATTTTTGATTTCAGCAGAATATGCCTGGAAGTTAATCAAGTTCCTGATTTTTAGAGACGTCTGTCTTTCCTGACAGACAGCTTCAGGTTTTTAATCTTTTGCCTGTATTCCCTATAGATGGTTGGATTTCTGACTCCTTGTTAGCCTGGACTGTACCATTGTTTGCCATTAGGCTGAAATCCTGACTCCGTTGTACCCTGGACTCTACCATTGTTTGACATAAAGCTGGAATCCTGACTCCTTTGTTCCCTGGACTCTACCATTGTTTGCCATTAGGCTAAAATCCTTACTCCTTTGTATCCTGGACTCTACCATTGTTTGCCATTAGGCTGAAATCCTTACTCCTTTGTATCCTGGACTCTACCATTGTTTGACAAAAGGCTGGAATCCTGACTTCTTTTTAGCCTGGACTCTAACATTGTTTGCCCTGAGGTTAAATGTCTGTGTCTTTTGTGATCAGCGTTTGTCTTTCTGGCATTGTTTTGCTCTTCAGCATGTGTCTTGATCTTCGTTTGCCATGTACTGTTTAATTTCTTGGTTTGAAAAGTTTAGAAGGGCTAGATGATGGCAACAAGAATGCCTTAATTTCAAAAGAATTGGTGGTACAGTGGTAGAGTTCTTGACTGTCATGCGGAGGTCCAGGGTTTGATTCCCACCCAAGGCAACAGCAAGTTCTTTTGATGAATGTTGTTTTCAGCAGAATATGCCTGGAAGTTAATCAAGTTCCTGATTTATTGAGACGTCTGTCTTTCCTGACAGACAGCTTCAGGTTTTTAATCTTTTGCCTGTATTCCCTATAGATGGTTGGAATTCTGATTCCTTGTTAGCCTGGACTATACCATTGTTTGCCATTAGGCTGAAATCCTGACTCCTTTGTTCCCTGGACTCTTCCATTGTTTGCCATTAGGCTGAAATCCTGACTCCTTTGTATCCTGGACTCTACCATTGTTTGACAAAAGTCTGGAATCCTGACTCCTTGTTATAAAATACGATTGAGAATTGATTACCCATGGACTCTACCATTGTTTGCCATTAGGCTGAAATCCTTACTCCTTTGTATCCTGGACTCTACCATTGTTTGACAAAAGTCTGGAATCCTGATCCTCCTATACACAGAAATACAGGCTGGAATCCTTGATGAATGTTGTTACCCTGGACTCTACCATTGTTTGCCCTGATGTTAAATTTCTGTGTATATTTGTGATCAGTGTTTGTCTTACTGGCATTGTTTTGCTCTTCAGCATGTGTCTTGATATTCGTTTGCCATGTGCTGTTTATTTCCTTGTTTGAAAACTTCAGAAGGGCAAGATGATGGCAATGAGTATGGTTTATTTTGAAATGAGTTGGTAGTACAGTGGTAGAGCTCATGATTGCTATGCGCATTGACCAGGGTTCGATTCCCACCCAGGGCAACAGTGGCATATTTTGATGATTTTTGATTTCAGCAGAATATGCCTGGAAGTTAATCAAGTTCCTGATTTTTAGAGACGTCTGTCTTTCCTGACAGACAGCTTCAGGTTTTTAATCTTTTGCCTGTATTCCCTATAGATGGTTGGATTTCTGACTCCTTGTTAGCCTGGACTATACCATTGTTTGCCATTAGGCTGAAATCCTGACTCTGTTGTACCCTGGACTCTACCATTGTTTGACATAAAGCTGGAATCCTGACTCCTTTGTTCCCTGGACTCTACCATTGTTTGACATAAAGCTAGAATCCTGACTCCTTTGTTCCCTGGACTCTACCATTGTTTGCCATTAGGCTGAAATCCTTACTCCTTTGTATCCTGGACTCTACCATTGTTTGACAAAAGTCTGGAATCCTGACTCCTTGTTAGCCTGGACTATACCATTGTTTGCCATTACTGAAATCCTGACCCGTTGACCTGGACTCTAATTTTTGACATAAGGCTTGAATCTGACTCCTTTGTTCCTGGATTACCATTGTTTGCCATTAGGCTGAAATCCTTACTCCTTTGTTTCCTGGACTCTACCATTGTTTGACAAAAGTCTGGAATCCTGACTCCTTGTTAGCCTGGACTCTACCATTGTTTTCCATAAGGCTGGAATCCTGACTTCTTTTTGCCTGGACTCTACCATTGTTTGCCCTGAGGTTAAATGTCTGTGTCTTTTGTGATCAGCGTTTGTCTTTCTGGCATTGTTTTGCTCTTCAGCATGTTTCTTGATCTTCGTTTGCCATGTACTGTTTAATTTCTTGGTTTGAAAAGTTTAGAAGGGCTAGATGATGGCAACAAGAATGCCTTTTTTTCAAAAGAATTGGTGGTACAGTGGTAGAGTTCTTGACTGTCATGCGGGAGGACCAGGGCTTGATTCCCACCCAAGGCAACAGCAACTTCTTTTGATGAATGTTGTTTTCAGCAGAATATGCCTGGAAGTTAATCAAGTTCCTGATTTATTGAGATGTCTGTCTTTCCTGACAGACAGCTTCAGGTTTTTAATCTTTTGCCTGTATTCCCTATAGATGGTTGGAATTCTGATTCCTTGTTAGCCTGGACTATACAATTGTTTGCCATTAGGCTGAAATCCTGACTCCTTTATACCCTGGACTATACCATTGTTTGCCATTAGGCTGAAATCCTGACTCCTTTGTTCCCTGGACTCTACCATTGTTTGCCATTAGGCTGAAATCCTGACTCCTTTGTACCCTGGACTCTACCATTGTTTGCCATTAGGCTGAAATCCTGACTCCTTTGTACCTTGGACTCTTCCATTGTTTGCCATTAGGCTGAAATCCTGACTTCTTTTTAGCCTGGACTCTACCATTGTTTGCCCTGAGGTTAAATGTCTGTGTCTTTTGTGATCAGCGTTTGTCATTCTGGCATTGTTTTGCTCTTCAGCATGTGTCTTAATCTTCGTTTGCCATGTGCTGTTTATTTCCTGATTTGAAAAGTTCAGAAGGGCTAGATGATGGCAACGAGTATGCTTTGTTTTCAAAAGAGTTGGTGGTACAGTGGTAGAGTTCTTGACTACGTCATGCAGAGGACCAGGGTTTGATTCCCACCCAAGGCAACAGTGGCATATTTTGATGATTTTTGATTTCAGCAGAATATGCCTGGAAGTTAATCAAGTTCCTGATTTTTAGAGACGTCTGTCTTTCCTGACAGACAGCTTCAGGTTTTTAATCTTTTGCCTGTATTCCCTATAGATGGTTGGATTTCTGACTCCTTGTTAGCCTGGACTATACCATTGTTTGCCATTAGGCTGAAATCCTGACTCCTTTGTAACCATTTCCATAAGCTGGAATCCTGACTCCTTTGTTCCCTGGACTCTACCATTGTTTGCCATTAGGCTGAAATCCTTACTCCTTTGTATCCTGGACTCTACCATTGTTTGACAAAAGTCTGAAATCCTGACTCCTTGTTAGCCTGGACTCTACCATTGTTTTCCATAAGGCTGGAATCCTGACTTCTTTTTAGCCTGGACTCTACCATTGTTTGCCCTGAGGTTAAATGTCTGTGTCTTTTGTGATCAGCGTTTGTCTTTCTGGCATTGTTTTGCTCTTCAGCATGTGTCTTGATCTTCGTTTGCCATGTACTGTTTAATTTCTTGGTTTGAAAAGTTTAGAAGGGCTAGATGATGGCAACAAGAATGCCTTATTTTCAAAAGAATTGGTGGTACAGTGGTAGAGTTCTTGACTGTCATGCGGAGGACCAGGGTTTGATTCCCACCCAAGGCAACAGTAACTTCTTTTGATGAATGTTGTTTTCAGCAGAATATGCCTGGAAGTTAATCAAGTTCCTGATTTATTGAGACGTCTGTCTTTCCTGACAGACAGCTTCAGGTTTTTAATCTTTTGCCTGTATTCCCTATAGATGGTTGGAATTCTGATTCCTTGTTAGCCTGGACTATACCATTGTTTGCCATTAGGCTGAAATCCTGACTCCTTTGTACCCTGGACTATACCATTGTTTGAGCCATTAGGCTGAAACTTTTTGAAATCTGACCCTTTTCCTGGACTCTACCATTGTTTATAGGCTGGAATCCTGACTCCTTTGTACCCTGGACTCTACCATTGTTTGCCATTAGGCTGAAATCCTGACTCCTTTGTACCTTGGACTCTTCCATTGTTTGTCAAGAGGCTGAAATCCTGACTCCTTTGTACCCTGGACTCTACCATTGTTTGCCCTGATGTTAAATGTCTGTCTCTTTTGTGATCAGTGTTTGTCTTACTGGCATTGTTTTGCTCTTCAGCATGTGTCTTAATCTTCGTTTGCCATGTGCTGTTTATTTCCTGATTTGAAATGTTCAGAAGGGCTAGATGATGGCAACGAGTATGCTTTGTTTTCAAAAGAGTTGGTGGTACAGTGGTAGAGCTCTTGACTACCGTTTGCAAGGACCAGGGTTCGATTCCCACCCAGGGCAACAGTGGCATATTTTGATGATTTTTGATTTCAGCAGAATATGCCTGGAAGTTAATCAAGTTCCTGATTTTTTGAGACGTCTGTCTTTCCTGACAGACAGCTTCAGGTTTTTAATCTTTTGCCTGTATTCCCTATAGATGGTTGGATTTCTGACTCCTTGTTAGCCTGGACTATACCATTGTTTGCCATTAGGCTGAAATCCTGACTCCGTTGTACCCTGGACTCTACCATTGTTTGACATATAATCCTGATTTGTTCCCTGGACTCTACCATTGTTTGCCATTAGGCTGAAATCCTTACTCCTTTGTATCCTGGACTCTACCATTGTTTGACAAAAGTCTGGAATCCTGACTCCTTGTTAGCCTGGACTCTACCATTGTTTTCCATAAGGCTGGAATCCTGACTTCTTTTTAGCCTGGACTCTACCATTGTTTGCCCTGAGGTTAAATGTCTGTGTCTTTTGTGATCAGCGTTTGTCTTTCTGGCATTGTTTTGCTCTTCAGCATGTGTCTTGATCTTCGTTTGCCATGTACTGTTTAATTTCTTGGTTTGAAAAGTTTAGAAGGGCTAGATGATGGCAACAAGAATGCCTTATTTTCAAAAGAATTGGTGGTACAGTGGTAGAGTTCTTGACTGTCATGCGGGAGGACCAGGGTTTGATTCCCACCCAAGGCAACAGCAACTTCTTTTGATGAATGTTGTTTTCAGCAGAATATGCCTGGAAGTTAATCAAGTTCCTGATTTATTGAGACGTCTGTCTTTCCTGACAGACAGCTTCAGGTTTTTAATCTTTTGCCTGTATTCCCTATAGATGGTTGGAATTCTGATTCCTTGTTAGCCTGGACTATACCATTGTTTGCCATTAGGCTGAAATCCTGACTCCTTTGTACCCTGGACTCTACCATTGTTTGCCATTAGGCTGAAATCCTGACTCCTTTGTACCTGGACTCTACCATTGTTTGCCATTAGGCTGAAATCCTGACTCCTTTTTGTACCTACTCTTCCATTGTTTGTCAAGAGGCTGGAATCCTGATTGTACCCTGGACTCTACCATTGTTTGCCCTGATGTTAAATGTCTGTCTCTTTTGTGATCAGTGTTTGTCTTACTGGCATTGTTTTGCTCTTCAGCATGTGTCTTAATCTTCGTTTGCCATGTGCTGTTTATTTCCTGATTTGAAATGTTCAGAAGGGCTAGATGATGGCAACGAGTATGCTTTGTTTTCAAAAGAGTTGGTGGTACAGTGGTAGAGCTCTTGACTACCGTTTGCAAGGACCAGGGTTTGATTCCCACCCAGGGCAACAGTGGCATATTTTGATGATTTTTGATTTCAGCAGAATATGCCTGGAAGTTAATCAAGTTCCTGATTTTTAGAGACGTCTGTCTTTCCTGACAGACAGCTTCAGGTTTTTAATCTTTTGCCTGTATTCCCTATAGATGGTTGGATTTCTGACTCCTTGTTAGCCTGGACTATACCATTGTTTGCCATTAGGCTGAAATCCTGACTCCTTTGTACCCTGGACTCTACCATTGTTTGACATAAAGCTGGAATCCTGACTCCTTTGTTCCCTGGACTCTACCATTGTTTGCCATTAGGCTGAAATCCTGACTCCTTTGTACCCTGGACTCTACCATTGTTTGACAAAAGTCTGGAATCCTGACTCCTTTGTTAGCCTGGACTCTACCATTGTTTTCCATAGGCTGAATCCTGACTGTTAAATGTCTGTCTCTTTTGTGATCAGTGTTTGTCTTACTGGCATTGTTTTGCTCTTCAGCATGTGTCTTGATCTTCGTTTGCCATGTGCTGTTTAATTTCCTGATTTGAAATGTTCAGAAGGGCTAGATGATGGCAACGAGTATGCTTTTGTTTTCAAAAGAGTTGGTGGTACAGTGGTAGAGCTCTTGACTACTGTTTGCAAGGACCAGGGTTCGATTCCCACCCAAGGCAACAGTGGCATATTTTGATGATTTTTGATTTCAGCAGAATATGCCTGGAAGTTAATCAAGTTCCTGATTTTTAGAGACGTCTGTCTTTCCTGACAGACAGCTTCAGGTTTTTAATCTTTTGCCTGTATTCCCTATAGATGGTTGGATTTCTGACTCCTTGTTAGCCTGGACTATACCATTGTTTGCCATTAGGCTGAAATCCTGACTCCTTTGTACCCTGGACTCTACCATTGTTTGCCATTAGGCTGAAATCCTTACTCCTTTGTACCCTGGACTCTACCATTGTTTGCCAAAGGTCTGGAATCCTGACTCCTTGTTTTACCTGGACTCTACCATTGTTTTCCATAATTAGGCTGGAATCCTGACTCCTTTTTACCCTGGACTCTACCATTGTTTGCCCAGAGGTTAAATGTCTGTGTCTTTTGTGATCAGCGTTTGTCTTTCTGGCATTGTTTTGCTCTTCAGCATGTGTCTTGATCTTCGTTTGCCATGTGCTGTTTAATTTCTTGGTTTGAAAAGTTTAGAAGGGCTAGATGATGGCAACAAGAATGCCTTATTTTCAAAATAATTGGTGGTACAGTGGTAGAGTTCTTGACTGTCATGGGAGGACCAGGGTTTGATTCCCACCCAAGGCAACAGCAACTTCTTTTGATGAATGTTGTTTTCAGCAGAATATGCCTGGAAGTTAATCAAGTTCCTGATTTATTGAGACGTCTGTCTTTCCTGACAGACAGCTTCAGGTTTTTAATCTTTTGCCTGTATTCCCTATAGATGGTTGGAATTCTGATTCCTTGTTAGCCTGGACTATACCATTGTTTGCCATTAGGCTGAAATCCTGACTCCTTTGTACCCTGGACTATACCATTGTTTGCCATTAGGCTGAAATCCTGACTCCTTTGTACCCTGGACTCTACCATTGTTTGCCATTAGGCTGAAATCCTGACTCCTTTGTACCTTGGACTCTTCCATTGTTTGTCAAGAGGCTGAAATCCTGACTCCTTTGTACCCTGGACTCTACCATTGTTTGCCCTGATGTTAAATGTCTGTCTCTTTTGTGATCAGTGTTTGTCTTACTGGCATTGTTTTGCTCTTCAGCATGTGTCTTGATCTTCGTTTGCCATGTGCTATTTATTTCCTGATTTGAAATGTTCAGAACGGCTAGATGATGGCAACGAGTATGCTTTGTTTTCAAAAGAGTTGGTGGTACAGTGGTAGAGCTCTTGACTACCGTTTGCAAGGACCAGGGTTCGATTCCCTCCCACGGCAACAGTGGCATATTTTGATGATTTTTGATTTCAGCAGAATATGCCTGGAAGTTAATCAAGTTCCTGATTTTTAGAGACGTCTGTCTTTCCTGACAGACAGCTTCAGGTTTTTAATCTTTTGCCTGTATTCCCTATAGATGGTTGGATTTCTGACTCCTTGTTAGCCTGGACTACACCATTGTTTGCCATTAGGCTGAAATCCTGACTCCGTTGTACCCTGGACTCTACCATTGTTTGACATAAAGCTGGAATCCTGACTTTTTTGTTCCCTGGACTCTACCAATGTTTGACAAAAGTCTGGAATCCTGACTCCTTGTTAGCCTGGACTCTACCATTGTTTGCCCTGAGGTTAAATGTCTGTGTCTTTTGTGATCAGCGTTTGTCTTTCTGGCATTGTTTTGCTCTTCAGCATGTGTCTTGATCTTCGTTTGCCATGTACTGTTTAATTTCTTGGTTTGAAAAGTTTAGAAGGGCTAGATGATGGCAACAAGAATGCCTTATTTTCAAAAGAATTGGTGGTACAGTGGTAGAGTTCTTGACTGTCATGCGGGAGGACCAGGGTTTGATTCCCACCCAAGGCAACAGCAACTTCTTTTGATGAATGTTGTTTTCAGCAGAATATGCCTGGAAGTTAATCAAGTTCCTGATTTATTGAGACGTCTGTCTTTCCTGACAGACAGCTTCAGGTTTTTAATCTTTTGCCTGTATTCCCTATAGATGGTTGAATTTCTGACTCCTTGTTAGCCTGGACTACACCATTGTTTGCCATTAGGCTGAAATCCTGACTCCGTTGTACCCTGGACTCTACCATTGTTTGACATAAAGCTGGAATTCTGACTTTTTTGTTCCCTGGACTCTACCATTGTTTGACAAAAGTCTGGAATCCTGACTCCTTTCTTTTTACAACTGAGGGTACATAATCCCACAAAAAGACTCATGTATGTTTACAAGCCCATGCACTACAGATCATCTTGTACTGTTCTCCAGCCAGGAACAGTGCTTGACTTATATTTATGTGGAACATTTGTATAGTTTGTATTTAAATAGTTTATGTATAGGCAACTTTATATATATTTATATATAGTATATTTATAATCCAATTCTGTTAGCATTTGTGTTTAGATTTATACTGTTTCACGTCATTGTTGTATGTCTGTATTTATGTAGCACCGTGGTCCTGTGAGGCACGACATTTCTTTCCACTGTATGTCCCCACATATAGCGGAATGACAATAAAGCTCAACTTGACTTGACTTGACTTGACTTGACTCCTTGTTAGCCTGGACTCTACCATTGTTTTCCATAAGGCTGGAATCCTGACTTCTTTTTAGCCTGGACTCTACCATTGTTTGCCCTGAGGTTAAATGTGTGTGTCTTTTGTGATCAGCGTTTGTCTTTCTGGCATTGTTTTGCTCTTCAGCATGTGTCTTGATCTTCGTTTGCCATGTACTGTTTAATTTCTTGGTTTGAAAAGTTTAGAAGGGCTAGATGATGGCAACAAGAATGCCTTATTTTCAAAAGAATTGGTGGTACAGTGGTAGAGTTCTTGACTGTCATGCGGGAGGACCAGGGTTTGATTCCCACCCAAGGCAACCGCAACTTCTTTTGATGAATGTTGTTTTCAGCAGAATATGCCTGGAAGTTAATCAAGTTCCTGATTTATTGAGACGTCTGTCTTTCCTGACAGACAGCTTCAGGTTTTTAATCTTTTGCCTGTATTCCCTATAGATGGTTGGATGTCTGACTCCTTGTTAGCCTGGACTATACCATTGTTTGCCATTAGGCTGAAATCCTTACTCCTTTGTATCCTGGACTCTACCATTGTTTGACAAAAGTCTGGAATCCTGACTCCTTGTTAGCCTGGACTCTACCATTGTTTTCCATTAGGCTGGAATCCTGACTTCTTTTTAGCCTGGACTCTACCATTGGTTGCCCTGAGGTTAAATGTCTGTGTCTTTTGTGATCAGCGTTGTCTTTCTGGCATTGTTTTGCTCTTCAGCATGTGTCTTGATCTTCGTTTGCCATGTGCTATTTAATTTCTTGGTTTGAAAAGTTTAGAAGGGCTAGATGATGGCAACAAGAATGCCTTATTTTCAAAATAATTGGTGGTACAGTGGTAGAGTTCTTGACTGTCTTGCGGAAGGACCAGGGTTTGATTCCCACCCAAGGCAACAACAACTTCTTTTGATGAATGTTGTTTTCAGCAGAATATGCCTGGAAGTTAATCAAGTTCCTGATTTATTGAGACGTCTGTCTTTCCTGACAGACAGCTTCAGGTTTTTAATCTTTTGCCTGTATTCCCTATAGATGATTGGAATTCTGATTCCTTGTTAGCCTGGACTCTACCATTGTTTGTCAAGGGGCTGAAATCCTGACTCCTTTGTACCCTGGACTCTACCATTGTTTGCCATTAGGCTGAAATCCTGACTCCTTTGTACCCTGGACTCTACCATTGTTTGCCATTAGGCTGAAATCCTGACTCCTTTGTACCCTGTACTCTTCCATTGTTTGTCAAGAGACTGAAATCCTGACTCCTTTGTACCCTGGACTCTACCATTGTTTGCCATTAGGCTGAAATCCTGACTCCTTTGTACCCTGGACTCTACCATTGTTTGACATTAGGCTGAAATCCTGACTCCTTTGTACCCTGGACTCTACTATTGTTTGACAAAAAGCTGTAATCCTGACTCCTTTGTTCCCTGGACTCTACCATTGTTTGCCATTAGGCTGAAATCCTTACTCCTTTGTATCCTGGACTCTACCATTGTTTGACAAAAGTCTGGAATCCTGACTCCTTGTTAGCCTGGACTCTACCATAGTTTGACATAAGGCTGGAATCCTGACTCATTGTTAGCCTGGACTCTACCATTGTTTGTCAAGAGGCTGAAACCCTGACTTCGTTTTAGCCTGGACTCTACTATTGTTTGCCAAGAGGATAAAATCCTGACTCCTTTGTACCCTGGACTCTACCATAGTTTGACATAAGGCTGGAATCCTGACTCATTGTTAGCCTGGACTCTACCATTGTTTGCCATTAGGCTGAAATCCTTACTCCTTTGTATCCTGGACTCTAACATTGTTTGACAAAAGTCTGGAATCCTGACTCCTTGTTAGCCTGGACTCTACCATTGTTTTCCATAAGGCTGGAATCCTGACTTCTTTTTAGCCTGGACTCTACCATTGTTTGACAAAAGTCTGGAATCCTGACTCCTTGTTATACACAGAAATACAGGCTGGAATCCTTGATGAATGTTGATTACCCTGGACTCTACCATTGTTTGCCCTGATGTTAAATTTCTGTGTATATTGTGATCAGTGTTTGTCTTACTGGCATTGTTTTGCTCTTCAGCATGTGTCTTGATATTCGTTTGCCATGTGCTGTTTATTTCCTTGTTTGAAAACTTCAGAAGGGCAAGATGATGGCAATGAGTATGGTTTATTTTGAAATGAGTTGGTGGTACAGTAGTAGAGCTCATGATTGCTATGCGCAAGGACCAGGGATCGATTCCCACCCAGGGCAACAGTGGCATATTTTGATGATTTTTGATTTCAGCAGAATATGCCTGGAAGTTAATCAAGTTCCTGATTTTTAGAGACGTATGTCTTTCCTGACAGACAGCTTCAGGTTTTTAATCTTTTGCCTGTATTCCCTATAGATGGTTGGATTTCTGACTCCCTGTTAGCCTGGACTATACCACTGTTTGCCATTAGGCTGAAATCCTGACTCCGTTGTACCCTGGACTCTACCATTGTTTGACAAAAAGCTGGAATCCTGACTCCTTTGTTCCCTGGACTCTACCATTGTTTGCCATTAGGCTGAAATCCTTACTCCTTTGTATCCTGGACTCTACCATTGTTTGCCATTAGGCTGAAATCCTTACTCCTTTGTATCCTGGACTCTACCATTGTTTGACAAAAGTCTGGAATCCTGACTCCTTGTTAGCCTGGACTCTACCATTGTTTTCCATAAGGCTGGAATCCTGACTTCTTTTTAGCCTGGACTCTACCATTGTTTGACAAAAGTCTGGAATCCTGACTCCTTGTTAGCCTGGACTCTACCATTGTTTTCCATAAGGCTGGAATCCTGACTTCTTTTTAGCCTGGACTCTACCATTGTTTGACAAAAGTCTGGAATCCTGACTCATTGTTAGCCTGGACTCTACCATTGTTTGTCAAGAGGCTGAAACCCTGACTTCGTTTTAGCCTGGACTCTACTATTGTTTGCCAAGAGGATAAAATCCTGACTCCTTTGTACCCTGGACTCTACCATAGTTTGACATAAGGCTGGAATCCTGACTCATTGTTAGCCTGGACTCTACCATTGTTTGCCATTAGGCTGAAATCCTTACTCCTTTGTATCCTGGACTCTACCATTGTTTGACAAAAGTCTGGAATCCTGACTCCTTGTTAGCCTGGACTCTACCATTGTTTTCCATAAGGCTGGAATCCTGACTCATTGTTAGCCTGGACTCTACCATTGTTTGACATAAAGCTGGAATCCTGACTCCTTTGTACCCTGGACTCTACCATTGTTTGCCATTAGGCTGAAATCCTGACTCCTTTGTACCTTGGACTCTTCCATTGTTTGTCAAGAGGTTAAATGTCTGTGTCTTTTGTGATCAGCGTTTGTCATTCTGGCATTGTTTTGCTCTTCAGCATGTGTCTTGATCTTCGTTTGCCATGTGCTGTTTAATTTCTTGGTTTGAAAAGTTTAGAAGGGCTAGATGATGGCAAGAAGAATGCCTTATTTTCAAAATAATTGGTGGTACATTGGTAGAGTTCTTGACTGTCATGCGGGAGGACCAGGGTTTGATTCCCACCCAAGGCAACAGCAACTTCTTTTGATGAATGTTGTTTTCAGCAGAATATGCCTGGAAGTTAATCAAGTTCCTGATTTATTGAGACGTCTGTCTTTCCTGACAGACAGCTTCAGGTTTTTAATCTTTTGCCTGTATTCCCTATAGATGGTTGGAATTCTGATTCCTTGTTAGCCTGGACTCTACCATTGTTTGTCAAGGGGCTGAAATCCTGACTCCTTTGTACCCTGGACTCTACCATTGTTTGCCATTAGGCTGAAACCCTGACTTCATTTTAGCCTGGACTCAACTATTGTTTGCCAAGAGGATAAAATCCTGACTCCTTTGTACCCTGGACTCTACCATAGTTTGACATAAGGCTGGAATCCTGACTCATTGTTAGCCTGGACTCTACCATTGTTTGCCATTAGGCTGAAATCCTTACTCCTTTGTATCCTGGACTCTACCATTGTTTGACAAAAGTCTGGAATCCTGACTCCTTGTTAGCCTGGACTCTACCATTGTTTTCCATAAGGCTGGAATCCTGACTTCTTTTTAGCCTGGACTCTACCATTGTTTGACAAAAGTCTGGAATCCTGACTCCTTGTTATACACAGAAATACAGGCTAGAATCCTTGATGAATGTTGATTACCCTGGACTCTACCATTGTTTGCCCTGATGTTAAATTTCTGTGTATATTGTGATCAGTGTTTGTCTTACTGGCATTGTTTTGCTCTTCAGCATGTGTCTTGATATTCGTTTGCCATGTGCTGTTTATTTCCTTGTTTGAAAACTTCAGAAGGGCAAGATGATGGCAATGAGTATGGTTTATTTTGAAATGAGTTGGTGGTACAGTAGTAGAGCTCATGATTGCTATGCGCAAGGACCAGGGATCGATTCCCACCCAGGGCAACAGTGGCATATTTTGATGATTTTTGATTTCAGCAGAATATGCCTGGAAGTTAATCAAGTTCCTGATTTTTAGAGACGTATGTCTTTCCTGACAGACAGCTTCAGGTTTTTAATCTTTTGCCTGTATTCCCTATAGATGGTTGGATTTCTGACTCCCTGTTAGCCTGGACTATACCACTGTTTGCCATTAGGCTGAAATCCTGACTCCGTTGTACCCTGGACTCTACCATTGTTTGACAAAAAGCTGGAATCCTGACTCCTTTGTTCCCTGGACTCTACCATTGTTTGCCATTAGGCTGAAATCCTTACTCCTTTGTATCCTGGACTCTACCATTGTTTGCCATTAGGCTGAAATCCTTACTCCTTTGTATCCTGGACTCTACCATTGTTTGACAAAAGTCTGGAATCCTGACTCCTTGTTAGCCTGGACTCTACCATTGTTTTCCATAAGGCTGGAATCCTGACTTCTTTTTAGCCTGGACTCTACCATTGTTTGACAAAAGTCTGGAATCCTGACTCCTTGTTAGCCTGGACTCTACCATTGTTTTCCATAAGGCTGGAATCCTGACTTCTTTTTTAGCCTGGACTCTACCATTGTTTGACAAAAGTCTGGAATCCTGACTCATTGTTAGCCTGGACTCTACCATTGTTTGTCAAGAGGCTGAAACCCTGACTTCGTTTTAGCCTGGACTCTACTATTGTTTGCCAAGAGGATAAAATCCTGACTCCTTTGTACCCTGGACTCTACCATAGTTTGACATAAGGCTGGAATCCTGACTCATTGTTAGCCTGGACTCTACCATTGTTTGCCATTAGGCTGAAATCCTTACTCCTTTGTATCCTGGACTCTACCATTGTTTGACAAAAGTCTGGAATCCTGACTCCTTGTTAGCCTGGACTCTACCATTGTTTTCCATAAGGCTGGAATCCTGACTCATTGTTAGCCTGGACTCTACCATTGTTTGACATAAAGCTGGAATCCTGACTCCTTTGTACCCTGGACTCTACCATTGTTTGCCATTAGGCTGAAATCCTGACTCCTTTGTATCTTGGACTCTTCCATTGTTTGTCAAGAGGTTAAATGTCTGTGTCTTTTGTGATCAGCGTTTGTCATTCTGGCATTGTTTTGCTCTTCAGCATGTGTCTTGATGTTCGTTTGCCATGTGCTGTTTAATTTCTTGGTTTGAAAATTTTAGAAGGGCTAGATGATGGCAAGAAGAATGCCTTCTTTTCAAAATAATTGGTGGTACAGTGGTAGAGTTCTTGACTGTCATGCGGGAGGACCAGGGTTTGATTCCCACCCAAGGCAACAGCAACATCTTTTGATGAATGTTGTTTTCAGCAGAATATGCCTGGAAGTTAATCAAGTTCCTGATTTTTTGAGACGTCTGTCTTTCCTGACAGACAGCTTCAGGTTTTTAATCTTTTGCCTGTATTCCCTATAGATGGTTGGAATTCTGACTCCTTGTTAGCCTGGACTCTACCATTGTTTGCCAAGGGGCTGAAATCCTGACTCCTTTGTACCCTGGACTCTACCATTGTTTGCCATTAGGCTGAAACCCTGACTTCATTTTAGCCTGGACTCTCTATTGTTTGCCAAGAGGATAAAATCCTGACTCCTTTGTACCCTGGACTCTACCATAGTTTGACATAAGGCTGGAATCCTGACTCATTGTTAGCCTGGACTCTACCATTGTTTGCCATTAGGCTGAAATCCTTACTCCTTTGTATCCTGGACTCTACCATTGTTTGACATAAGGCTGGAATCCTGACTCCTTGTTAGCCTGGACTCTACCATTGTTTTCCATAAGGCTGGAATCCTGACTTCTTTTTAGCCTGGACTCTACCATTGTTTGACAAAAGTCTGGAATCCTGACTCCTTGTTATACACAGAAATACAGGCTGGAATCCTTGATGAATGTTGATTACCCTGGACTCTACCATTGTTTGCCCTGATGTTAAATTTCTGTGTATATTGTGATCAGTGATTGTCTTACTGGCATTGTTTTGCTCTTCAGCATGTGTCTTGATATTCGTTTGCCACGTGCTGTTTATTTCCTTGTTTGAAAACTTCAGAAGGGCAAGATGATGGCAATGAGTATGGTTTATTTTGAAATGAGTTGGTAGTACAGTGGTAGAGCTCATGATTGCTATGCGCAAGGACCAGGGATCGATTCCCACCCAGGGCAACAGTGGCATATTTTGATGATTTTTGATTTCAGCAGAATATGCCTGGAAGTTAATCAAGTTCCTGATTTTTAGAGACGTATGTCTTTCCTGACAGACAGCTTCAGGTTTTTAATCTTTTGCCTGTATTCCCTATAGATGGTTGGATTTCTGACTCCCTGTTAGCCTGGACTATACCACTGTTTGCCATTAGGCTGAAATCCTGACTCCGTTGTACCCTGGACTCTACCATTGTTTGACAAAAAGCTGGAATCCTGACTCCTTTGTTCCCTGGACTCTACCATTGTTTGCCATTAGGCTGAAATCCTTACTCCTTTGTATCCTGGACTCTACCATTGTTTGCCATTAGGCTGAAATCCTTACTCCTTTGTATCCTGGACTCTACCATTGTTTGACAAAAGTCTGGAATCCTGACTCCTTGTTAGCCTGGACTCTACCATTGTTTTCCATAAGGCTGGAATCCTGACTTCTTTTTTAGCCTGGACTCTACCATTGTTTGACAAAAGGCTGGAATCCTGACTCCTTTGTTACCCTGGACTCTACCATTGTTTTCCATTAGGCTGGAATCCTGACTCTTTGTACCTTTTAGCCTGGACTCTACTGTCATTGTTTGACAAAAGTCTGTTCTGGCAATGTTTCCTGACTCTTATCTTCGTTAGCCGTTGAATTCTTGGTTTGAAAGTCTACCATGATGTGTTGTCAAAATTTGTGGTACAGGCTGAAATCCTGACTTCGGTTTTACCCTAGGACACTACTTTTTTGATTGTGTTTGCCAAGAGGATAAATCATTCCTGACTACCTTTGTACTTCCTGGACCTCGTTTTACCATTGTTTGCCATTCTATAGGCTGGAATCCTGACTCCTTGTTAGCCTGGACTCTACCATTGTTTGCCATTAGGCTGAAATCCTTACTCCTTTGTATCCTGGACTCTACCATTGTTTGACAAAAGGCTGGAATCCTGACTCCTTGTTAGCCTGGACTCTACCATTGTTTTCCATAAGGCTGGAATCCTGACTCCTTGTTAGCCTGGACTCTACCATTGTTTGCCATAAGGCTGAAATCCTGACTTCGTTTTAGCCTGGACTCTACCATTGTTTGCCATTAGGCTGAAATCCTGACTCCTTTGTACCTTGGACTCTTCCATTGTTTGTCAAGAGGTTAAATGTCTGTGTCTTTTGTGATCAGCGTTTGTCATTACTGGCATTGTTTTGCTCTTCAGCATGTGTCTTGATCTTCGTTTGCCATGTGCTGTTTAATTTCTTGGTTTGAAAAGTTTAGAAGGGCTAGATGATGGCAAGAAGAATGCCTTCTTTTTCAAAATAATTGGTGGTACAGTGGTAGAGCTCTTGACTGTCATGCGGGAGGACCAGGGTTTGATTCCCACCCAAGGCAACAGTAGCATATTTTGATGAATGTTGTTTTCAGCAGAATATGCCTGGAAGTTAATCAAGTTCCTGATTTTTAGAGACGTCTGTCTTTCCTGACAGACAGCTTCAGGTTTTTAATCTTTTGCCTGTATTCCCTATAGATGGTTGGATTTCTGACTCCTTGTTAGCCTGGACTATACCATTGTTTGCCATTAGGCTGAAATCCTGACTCCGGTGTACCCTGGACTCTACCATTGTTTGACATAAAGCTGGAATCCTGACTCCTTTGTACCCTGGACTATACCATTGTTTGACATAAGGCTGGAATCCTGACTCCTTTGTTCCCTGGACTCTACCATTGTTTGCCATTAGGCTGAAATCCTTACTCCTTTGTATCCTGGACTCTACCATAGTTTGACAAAAGTCTGGAATCCTGACTCATTGTTAGCCTGGACTCTACCATAGTTTGACATAAGGCTGGAATCCTGACTCATTGTTAGCCTGGACTCTACCATTGTTTGTCAAGAGGCTGAAACCCTGACTTCGTTTTAGCCTGGACTCTACTATTGTTTGCCAAGAGGATAAAATCCTGACTCCTTTGTTCCCTGGACTCTACCATTGTTTGCCATTAGGCTGAAATCCTTACTCCTTTGTATCCTGGACTCTACCATTGTTTGACAAAAGTCTGGAATCCTGACTCATTGTTAGCCTGGACTCTACCATAGTTTGACATAAGGCTGGAATCCTGACTCATTGTTAGCCTGGACTCTACCATTGTTTGTCAAGAGGCTGAAACCCTGACTTCGTTTTAGCCTGGACTCTACTATTGTTTGCCAAGAGGATAAAATCCTGACTCCTTTGTACCCTGGACTCTACCATAGTTTGACATAAGGCTGGAATCCTGACTCATTGTTAGCCTGGACTCTACCATTGTTTTCCATAAGGCTGGAATCCTGACTTCTTTTTAGCCTGGACTCTACCATTGTTTGACAAAAGTCTGGAATCCTGACTCCTTGTTATACACAGAAATACAGGCTGGAATCCTTGATGAATGTTGATTACCCTGGACTCTACCATTGTTTGCCCTGATGTTAAATTTCTGTGTATATTGTGATCAGTGATTGTCTTACTGGCATTGTTTTGCTCTTCAGCATGTGTCTTGATATTCGTTTGCCACGTGCTGTTTATTTCCTTGTTTGAAAACTTCAGAAGGGCAAGATGATGGCAATGAGTATGGTTTATTTTGAAATGAGTTGGTAGTACAGTGGTAGAGCTCATGATTGCTATGCGCAAGGACCAGGGTTCGATTCCCACCCAGGGCAACAGTGGCATATTTTGATGATTTTTGATTTCAGCAGAATATGCCTGGAAGTTAATCAAGTTCCTGATTTTTAGAGACGTATGTCTTTCCTGACAGACAGCTTCAGGTTTTTAATCTTTTGCCTGTATTCCCTATAGATGGTTGGATTTCTGACTCCCTGTTAGCCTGGACTATACCACTGTTTGCCATTAGGCTGAAATCCTGACTGTTTAGCCTGGACTATACCACTGTTTGCCATTAGGCTGAAATCCTGACTCCGTTGTACCCTGGACTCTACCATTGTTTGACAAAAAGCTGGAATCCTGACTCCTTTGTACCCTGGACTCTACCATAGTTTGACATAAGGCTGGAATCCTGACTCATTGTTAGCCTGGACTCTACCATAGTTTGACATAAGGCTGGAATCCTGACTCATTGTTAGCCTGGACTCTACCATTGTTTGTCAAAGGGCTGGAACCCTGACTCCTTTGTAGCCTGGACTCTACTATTGTTTGCCAATAGGATAAAATCCTGACTCCTTTGTTCCCTGGACTCTACCATTGTTTGCCATTAGGCTGAAATCCTGACTCCTTTGTAACTGGACTTACCATGTTTGCAAGGCTGTTAAATCCTGATAAATGTGGCCTGGCAACTTAAGAATGCCTGATTCAAAAAGCTGGAATCCTGACTCCGTTGTTCCCTGGACTCTACCATTGTTTGCCTTAGGCTAAAATCCTTACTCCTTTGTATCCTGGACTCTACCATTGTTTGCCATTAGGCTGAAATCCTTACTCCTTTGTATCCTGGACTCTACTATTGTTTGACAAAAGTCTGGAATCCTGACTCCTTGTTAGCCTGGACTCTACCATTGTTTTCCATAAGGCTGGAATCCTGACTCCTTTGTACCCTGGACTATACCATTGTTTGCCATTAGGCTGAAATCCTGACTCCTTTGTACCCTGGACTCTACCATTGTTTGCCATTAGGCTGAAATCCTGACTCCTTTGTACCTTGGAATCTTCCATTGTTTGTCAAGAGGTTAAATGTCTGTGTCTTTTGTGATCAGCGTTTGTCATTCTGGCATTGTTTTGCTCTTCAGCATGTGTCTTGATCTTCGTTTGCCATGTGCTGTTTAATTTCTTGGTTTGAAAAGTTTAGAAGGGCTAGATGATGGCAAGAAGAATGCCTTATTTTCAAAATAATTGGTGGTACAGTGGTAGAGTTCTTGACTGTCATGCGGGAGGACCAGGGTTTGATTCCCACCCAAGGCAACAGCAACTTCTTTTGATGAATGTTGTTTTCAGCAGAATATGCCTGGAAGTTAATCAAGTTCCTGATTTTTAGAGACGTCTGTCTTTCCTGACAGACAGCTTCAGGTTTTTAATCTTTTGCCTGTATTCCCTATAGATGGTTGGAATTCTGATTCCTTGTTAGCATGGACTATACCATTGTTTGCCATTAGGCTGAAATCCTGACTCCTTTGTACCTTGGACTATACCATTGTTTGCCATTAGGCTGAAATCCTGACTCCTTTGTACCCTGGACTATACCATTGTTTGCCATTAGGCTGAAATCCTGACTCCTTTGTACCCTGGACTCTACCATTGTTTGCCATTAGGCTGAAATCCTGACTCCTTTGTACCTTGGACTCTCCCATTGTTTGTCAAGAGGCTGAAATCCTGACTCTTTTGTACTCTGGACTCTACCATTGTTTGCCCTGATGTTAAATGTCTGTCTCTTTTGTGATCAGTGTTTGTCTTACTGGCATTGTTTTGCTCTTCAGCATGTGTCTTGATCTTCGTTTGCCATGTGCTGTTTATTTCCTGATTTGAAATGTTCAGAAGGGCTAGATGATGGCAACGAGTATGCTTTGTTTTCAAAAGAGTTGGTGGTACAGTGGTAGAGCTCTTGACTACCGTTTGCAAGGACCAGGGTTCGATTCCCACCCAGGGCAACAGTGGCATATTTTGATGATTTTTGATTTCAGCAGAATATGCCTGGAAGTTAATCAAGTTCCTGATTTTTTAGAGACGTCTGTCTTTCCTGACAGACAGCTTCAGGTTTTTAATCTTTTGCCTGTATTCCCTATAGATGGTTGGATTTCTGACTCCTTGTTAGCCTGGACTATACCATTGTTTGCCATTAGGCTGAAATCCTGACTCCGGTGTACCCTGGACTCTACCATTGTTTGACATAAAGCTGGAATCCTGACTCCTTTGTACCCTGGACTATACCATTGTTTGACATAAGGCTGGAATCCTGACTCCTTTGTTCCCTGGACTCTACCATTGTTTGCCATTAGGCTGAAATCCTTACTCCTTTGTATCCTGGACTCTACCATTGTTTGACAAAAGTCTGGAATCCTGACTCATTGTTAGCCTGGACTCTACCATAGTTTGACATAAGGCTGGAATCCTGACTCATTGTTAGCCTGGACTCTACCATTGTTTGTCAAGAGGCTGAAACCCTGACTTCGTTTTAGCCTGGACTCTACTATTGTTTGCCAAGAGGATAAAATCCTGACTCCTTTGTTCCCTGGACTCTACCATTGTTTGCCATTAGGCTGAAATCCTTACTCCTTTGTATCCTGGACTCTACCATTGTTTGACAAAAGTCTGGAATCCTGACTCATTGTTAGCCTGGACTCTACCATAGTTTGACATAAGGCTGGAATCCTGACTCATTGTTAGCCTGGACTCTACCATTGTTTGTCAAGAGGCTGAAACCCTGACTTCGTTTTAGCCTGGACTCTACTATTGTTTGCCAAGAGGATAAAATCCTGACTCCTTTGTTCCCTGGACTCTACCATAGTTTGACATAAGGCTGGAATCCTGACTCATTGTTAGCCTGGACTCTACCATTGTTTGCCATTAGGCTGAAATCCTTACTCCTTTGTATCCTGGACTCTACCATTGTTTGACAAAAGTCTGGAATCCTGACTCCTTGTTAGCCTGGACTCTACCATTGTTTTCCATAAGGCTGGAATCCTGACTTCTTTTTAGCCTGGACTCTACCATTGTTTGATAAAAGTCTGGAATCCTGACTCCTTGTTATACACAGAAATACAGGCTGGAATCCTTGATGAATGTTGATTTCCCTGGACTCTACCATTGTTTGCCCTGATGTTAAATTTCTGTGTATATTGTGATCAGTGTTTGTCTTACTGGCATTGTTTTGCTCTTCAGCATGTGTCTTGATATTCGTTTGCCATGTGCTGTTTATTTCCTTGTTTGAAAACTTCAGAAGGGCAAGATGATGGCAATGAGTATGGTTTATTTTGAAATGAGTTGGTAGTACAGTGGTAGAGCTCATGATTGCTATGCGCAAGGACCAGGGTTCGATTCCCACCCAGGGCAACAGTGGCATATTTTGATGATTTTTGATTTCAGCAGAATATGCCTGGAAGTTAATCAAGTTCCTGATTTTTAGAGACGTATGTCTTTCCTGACAGACAGCTTCAGGTTTTTAATCTTTTGCCTGTATTCCCTATAGATGGTTGGATTTCTGACTCCTTGTTAGCCTGGACTATACCACTGTTTGCCATTAGGCTGAAATCCTGACTCCGTTGTACCCTGGACTCTACCATTGTTTGACAAAAAGCTGGAATCCTGACTCCTTTGTTCCCTGGACTCTACCATTGTTTGCCATTAGGCTGAAATCCTTACTCCTTTGTATCCTGGACTCTACCATTGTTTGCCATTAGGCTGAAATCCTTACTCCTTTGTATCCTGGACTCTACCATTGTTTGACAAAAGTCTGGAATCCTGACTCCTTGTTAGCCTGGACTCTACCATTGTTTTCCATAAGGCTGGAATCCTGACTCCTTTGTACCCTGGACTATACCATTGTTTGCCATTAGGCTGAAATCCTGACTCCTTTGTACCCTGGACTCTACCATTGTTTGCCATTAGGCTGAAATCCTGACTCCTTTGTACCTTGGACTCTTCCATTGTTTGTCAAGAGGTTAAATGTCTGTGTCTTTTGTGATCAGCGTTTGTCATTCTGGCATTGTTTTGCTCTTCAGCATGTGTCTTGATCTTCGTTTGCCATGTGCTGTTTAATTTCTTGGTTTGAAAAGTTTAGAAGGGCTAGATGATGGCAACAAGAATGCCTTATTTTCAAAATAATTGGTGGTACAGTGGTAGAGTTCATGACTGTCATGCGGGAGGAACAGGGTTGGATTCCCACCCAAGGCAACAGCAACTTCTTTTGATGAATGTTGTTTTCAGCAGAATATGCCTGGAAGTTAATCAAGTTCCTGATTTATTGAGACGTCTGTCTTTCCTGACAGACAGCTTCAGGTTTTTAATCTTTTGCCTGTATTCCCTATAGATGGTTGGAATCCTGACTCCTTTGAACCCTGGACTATACCATTGTTTGCCATTAGGCTGAAATCCTGACTCCTTTGTACCCTGGACTATACCATTGTTTGCCATTAGGCTGAAATCCTGACTCCTTTGTACCCTGGACTCTACCATTGTTTGCCATTAGGCTGAAATCCTGACTCCTTTGTACCTTGGACTCTCCCATTGTTTGTCAAGAGGCTGAAATCCTGACTCTTTTGTACCCTGGACTCTACCATTGTTTGCCCTGATGTTAAATGTCTGTCTCTTTTGTGATCAGTGTTTGTCTTACTGGCATTGTTTTGCTCTTCAGCATGTGTCTTGATCTTCGTTTGCCATGTGCTGTTTATTTCCTGATTTGAAATGTTCAGAAGGGCTAGATGATGGCAACGAGTATGCTTTGTTTTTAAAAGAGTTGGTGGTACAGTGGTAGAGCTCTTGACTACCGTTTGCAAGGACCAGGGTTCGATTCCCACCCAGGGCAACAGTGGCATATTTTGATGATTTTTCATTTCAGCAGAATATGCCTGGAAGTTAATCAAGTTCCTGATTTTTAGAGACGTCTGTCTTTCCAGACAGACAGCTTCAGGTTTTTAATCTTTTGCCTGTATTCCCTATAGATGGATGGATTTTTGACTCCTTGTTAGCCTGGACTATACGATTGTTTGCCATTAGGCTGAAATCATGACTCCGGTGTACCCTGGACTCTACCATTGTTTGACATAAAGCTGGAATCCTGACTCCTTTGTTCCCTGGACTCTACCATTGTTTGACAAAAGTCTGGAATCCTAACTCCTTGTTAGCCTGGACTCTACCATTGTTTTCCATAAGGCTGGAATCCTGACTTCTTTTTAGCCTGGACTCTACCATTGTTTGACATAAAGCTGGAATCCTGACTCCTTTGTTCCCTGGACTCTACCATTGTTTGCCATTAGGCTGAAATCCTGACTCCGGTGTACCCTGGACTCTACCATTGTTTGACATAAAGCTGGAATCCTGACTCCTTTGTTCCCTGGACTCTACCATTGTTTGCCATTAGGCTGAAATCCTTACTCCTTTGTATCCTGGACTCTACCATTGTTTGACAAAAGTCTGGAATCCTGACTCCTTGTTATACACAGAAATACACGCTGGAATCCTTGATGAATGTTGATTACCCATGGACGCTACCATTGTTTGCCATTAGGCTGAAATCCTTACTCCTTTGTATCCTGGACTCTACCATTGTTTGACAAAAGTCTGGAATCCTGACTCCTTGTTATCCACAGAAATACAGGCTGGAATCCTTGATGAATGTTGATTACCCTGGACTCTACCATTGTTTGCCCTGATGTTAAATTTCTGTGTATATTGTGATCAGTGTTTGTCTTACTGGCATTGTTTTGCTCTTCAGCATGTGTCTTGATCTTCGTTTGCCATATACTGTTTAATTTCTTGGTTTGAAAAGTTTAGAAGGGCTAGATGATGGCAACAAGAATGCCTTATTTTCAAAAGAATTGGTGGTACAGTGGTAGAGTTCTTGACTGTCATGCGGGAGGACCAGGGTTTGATTCCCACCCAAGGCAACAGCAACTTCTTTTGATGAATGTTGTTTTCAGCAGAATATGCCTGGAAGTTAATCAAGTTCCTGATTTATTGAGATGTCTGTCTTTCCTGACAGACAGCTTCAGGTTTTTAATCTTTTGCCTGTATTCCCTATAGATGGTTGGAATTCTGATTCCTTGTGAGCCTGGACTATACCATTGTTTGTCAAGGGGCTGAAATCCTGACTCCTTTGTACCCTGGACTCTACCATTGTTTGCCATTAGGCTGAAATCCTGACTTCTTTGTACCCTGGACTCTTCCATTGTTTGTCAAGAGGCTGAAATCCTGACTCCTTTGTACCCTGGACTCTACCATTGTTTGCCCTGATGTTAAATGTCTGTCTCTTTTGTGATCAGTGTTTGTCTTACTGGCATCGTTTTGCTCTTCAGCATGTGTCTTGTTCTTCTTTTGCCATGTGCTGTTTATTTCCTGATTTGAAATGTTCAGAAGGGCTAGATGATGGCAACGAGTATGCTTTGTTTTCAAAAGAGTTGGTGGTACAGTGGTAGAGCTCTTGACAACCGTGTGCAAGGACCAGGGTTCGATTCCCACCCAGGGCAAAAGTGGCATATTTTGATGATTTTTGATTTCAGCAGAATATGCCTGGAAGTTAATCAAGTTCCTGATTTTTAGAGACGTCTGTCTTTCCTGACAGACAGCTTCAGGTTTTTAATCTTTTGCCTGTATTCCCTATAGATGGTTGGATTTCTGACTCCTTGTTAGCCTGGACTATACCATAGTTTGACATAAGGCTGGAATCCTGACTCATTGTTAGCCTGGACTCTACTATTGTTTGCCAAGAGGATAAAATCCTGACTCCTTTGTTCCCTGGACTCTACCATTGTTTGCCATTAGGCTGAAATCCTTACTCCTTTGTATCCTGGACTCTACCATTGTTTGACAAAAGTCTGGAATCCTGACTCATTATTAGCCTGGACTCTACCATAGTTTGACATAAGGCTGGAATCCTGACTCATTGTTAGCCTGGACTCTACCATTGTTTGTCAAGAGGCTGAAACCCTGACTTCGTTTTAGCCTGGACTCTACTATTGTTTGCCAAGAGGATAAAATCCTGACTCCTTTGTACCCTGGACTCTACCATAGTTTGACATAAGGCTGGAATCCTGACTCATTGTTAGCCTGGACTCTACCATTGTTTGCCATTAGGCTGAAATCCTTACTCCTTTGTATCCTGGACTCTACCATTGTTTGACAAAAGTCTGGAATCCTGACTCCTTGTTAGCCTGGACTCTACCATTGTTTTCCATAAGGCTGGAATCCTGACTTCTTTTTATCCTGGACTCTACCATTGTTTGCCCTGATGTTAAATGTCTGTCTCTTTTGTGATCAGTGTTTGTCTTACTGGCATTGTTTTGCTCTTCAGCATGTGTCTTGATATTCGTTTGCCATGTGCTGTTTATTTCCTTGTTTGAAAACTTCAGAAGGGCAAGATGATGGCAATGAGTATGATTTATTTTGAAATGAGTTGGTGGTACAGTGGTAGAGCTCATGATTGCTATGCGCAAGGACCAGGGTTCGATTCCCACCCAGGGCAACAGTGGCATATTTTGATGATTTTTGATTTCAGCAGAATATGCCTGGAAGTTAATCAAGTTCCTGATTTTTAGAGACGTCTGTCTTTCCTGACAGACAGCTTCAGGTTTTTAATCTTTTGCCTGTATTCCCTATAGATGGTTGGATTTCTGACTCCTTGTTAGCCTGGACTATACCATTGTTTGCCATTAGGCTGAAATCCTGACTCCTTTGTACCCTGGACTCTACCATTGTTTGACATAAAGCTGGAATCCTGACTCCTTTGTTCCCTGGACTCTACCATTGTTTGCCAATAGGCTGAAACCCTGACTCCTTTTAGCCTGGACTCTACTATTGTTTGCCAAGAGGCTAAAATCCTGACTCCTTTGTACCCTGGACTCTACCATTGTTTGCCATTAGGCTGAAATCCTGACTCCTTTGTACCCTGGACTATACCATTGTTTGCCATTAGGCTGAAATCCTGACTCCTTTGTACCCTGGACTCTACCATTGTTTGCCATTAGGCTGAAATCCTGACTCCTTTGTACCCTGGACTCTTCCATTGTTTGCCAGAGGTTAAATGTCTGTGTCTTTTGTGATCAGCGTTTGTCTTTCTGGCATTGTTTTGCTCTTCAGCATGTGTCTTGATCTTCGTTTGCCATGTGCTGTTTAATTTCTTGGTTTGAAAAGTTTAGAAGGGCTAGATGATGGCAACAAGAATGCCTTATTTTCAAAATAATTGGTGGTACAGTGGTAGAGTTCTTGACTGTCATGCGGAGGACCAGGGTTTGATTCCCACCCAAGGCAACAGCAACTTCTTTTGATGAATGTTGTTTTCAGCAGAATATGCCTGGAAGTTAATCAAGTTCCTGATTTTTTAGAGACGTCTGTCTTTCCTGACAGACAGCTTCAGGTTTTTAATCTTTTGCCTGTATTCCCTATAGATGGTTGGATTTCTGACTCCTTGTTAGCCTGGACTAACCTGTTTGCCATTAGGCTGAAATCCTGACTCCGTTGTACCCTGGACTCTACCATTGTTTGACATAAAGCTGGAATCCTGACTCCTTTGTTCCCTGGACTCTACCATTGTTTGCCAAGAGGCTGAAACCATGACTTCGTTTTAGCCTGGACTCTACTATTGTTTGCCAAGAGGATAAAATCCTGACTCCTTTGTACCCTGGACCCTACCATTGTTTGCCATTAGGCTGAAATCCTGACTCCTTTGTACCCTGGACTATACCATTGTTTGCCATTAGGCTGAAATCCTGACTCCTTTGTACCTTGGACTCTTCCATTGTTTGTCAAGAGGTTAAATGTCTGTGTCTTTTGTGATCAGCGTTTGTCATTCTGGCATTGTTTTGCTCTTCAGCATGTGTCTTGATCTTCGTTTGCCATGTGCTGTTTAATTTCTTGGTTTGAAAAGTTTAGAAGGGCTAGATGATGGCAACAAGAATGCCTTATTTTCAAAATAATTGGTGGTACAGTGGTAGAGTTCTTGACTGTCATCGGGAGGACCAGGGTTTGATTCCCACCCAAGGCAACAGCAACTTCTTTTGATGAATGTTGTTTTCAGCAGAATATGCCTGGAAGTTAATCAAGTTCCTGATTTTTAGAGACGTCTGTCTTTCCTGACAGACAGCTTCAGGTTTTTAATCTTTTGCCTGTATTCCCTATAGATGGTTGGAATTCTGATTCCTTGTTAGCCTGGACTATACCATTGTTTGCCATTAGGCTGAAATCCTGACTCCTTTGTACCTTGGACTATACCATTGTTTGCCATTAGGCTGAAATCCTGACTCCTTTGTACCCTGGACTATACCATTGTTTGCCATTAGGCTGAAATCCTGACTCCTTTGTACCCTGGACTCTACCATTGTTTGCCATTAGGCTGAAATCCTGACTCCTTTGTACCTTGGACTCTCCCATTGTTTGTCAAGAGGCTGAAATCCTGACTCTTTTGTACTCTGGACTCTACCATTGTTTGCCCTGATGTTAAATGTCTGTCTCTTTTGTGATCAGTGTTTGTCTTACTGGCATTGTTTTGCTCTTCAGCATGTGTCTTGATCTTCGTTTGCCATGTGCTGTTTATTTCCTGATTTGAAATGTTCAGAAGGGCTAGATGATGGCAACGAGTATGCTTTGTTTTCAAAAGAGTTGGTGGTACAGTGGTAGAGCTCTCGACTACCGTTTGCAAGGACCAGGGTTCGATTCCCACCCAGGGCAACAGTGGCATATTTTGATGATTTTTGATTTCAGCAGAATATGCCTGGAAGTTAATCAAGTTCCTGATTTTTAGAGACGTCTGTCTTTCCTGACAGACAGCTTCAGGTTTTTAATCTTTTGCCTGTATTCCCTATAGATGGTTGGATTTCTGACTCCTTGTTAGCCTGGACTATACCATAGTTTGACATAAGGCTGGAATCCTGACTCATTGTTAGCCTGGACTCTACTATTGTTTGCCAAGAGGATAAAATCCTGACTCCTTTGTTCCCTGGACTCTACCATTGTTTGCCATTAGGCTGAAATCCTTACTCCTTTGTATCCTGGACTCTACCATTGTTTGACAAAAGTCTGGAATCCTGACTCATTATTAGCCTGGACTCTACCATAGTTTGACATAAGGCTGGAATCCTGACTCATTGTTAGCCTGGACTCTACCATTGTTTGTCAAGAGGCTGAAACCCTGACTTCGTTTTAGCCTGGACTCTACTATTGTTTGCCAAGAGGATAAAATCCTGACTCCTTTGTACCCTGGACTCTACCATAGTTTGACATAAGGCTGGAATCCTGACTCATTGTTAGCCTGGACTCTACCATTGTTTGCCATTAGGCTGAAATCCTTACTCCTTTGTATCCTGGACTCTACCATTGTTTGACAAAAGTCTGGAATCCTGACTCCTTGTTAGCCTGGACTCTACCATTGTTTTCCATAAGGCTGGAATCCTGACTTCTTTTTAGCCTGGACTCTACCATTGTTTGCCCTGAGGTTAAATGTCTGTGTCTTTTGTGATCAGCGTTTGTCATTCTGGCATTGTTTTGCTCTTCAGCATGTGTCTTGATCTTCGTTTGCCATGTGCTGTTTAATTTCTTGGTTTGAAAAGTTTAGAAGGGCTAGATGATGGCAACAAGAATGCCTTATTTTCAAAATAATTGGTGGTACAGTGGTAGAGTTCTTGACTGTCATGCGGGAGAACCAGGGTTTGATTCCCACCCAAGGCAACAGCAAGTTCTTTTGATGAATGTTGTTTTCAGCAGAATATGCCTGGAAGTTAATCAAGTTCCTGATTTATTGAGACGTCTGTCTTTCCTGACACACAGCTTCAGGTATTTAATCTTTTGCCTGTATTCCCTATAGATGGTTGGAATTCTGATTCCTTGTTAGCCTGGACTATACCATTGTTTGCCATTAGGCTGAAATCCTGACTCCTTTGTACCCTGGACTATACCATTGGTTGCCATTAGGCTGAAATCCTGACTCCTTTGTACCCTGGACTATACCATTGGTTGCCATTAGGCTGAAATCCTGACTCCTTTGTACCCTGGACTATACCATTGTTTGCCATTAGGCTGAAATCCTTACTCCTTTGTATCCTGGACTCTACCATTGTTTGACAAAAGTCTGGAATCCTGACTCCTTGTTAGCCTGGACTCTACCATTGTTTTCCATAAGGCTGGAATCCTGACTTCTTTTTATCCTGGACTCTACCATTGTTTGCCCTGATGTTAAATGTCTGTCTCTTTTGTGATCAGTGTTTGTCTTACTGGCATTGTTTTGCTCTTCAGCATGTGTCTTGATATTCGTTTGCCATGTGCTGTTTATTTCCTTGTTTGAAAACTTCAGAAGGGCAAGATGATGGCAATGAGTATGATTTATTTTGAAATGAGTTGGTGGTACAGTGGTAGAGCTCATGATTGCTATGCGCAAGGACCAGGGTTCGATTCCCACCCAGGGCAACAGTGGCATATTTTGATGATTTTTGATTTCAGCAGAATATGCCTGGAAGTTAATCAAGTTCCTGATTTTTAGAGACGTCTGTCTTTCCTGACAGACAGCTTCAGGTTTTTAATCTTTTGCCTGTATTCCCTATAGATGGTTGGATTTCTGACTCCTTGTTAGCCTGGACTACACCATTGTTTGCCATTAGGCTGAAATCCTGACTCCGTTGTACCCTGGACTCTACCATTGTTTGACATAAAGCTGGAATCCTGACTCCTTTGTTCCCTGGACTCTACCATTGTTTGCCAAGAGGCTGAAACCATGACTTCGTTTTAGCCTGGACTCTACTATTGTTTGCCAAGAGGATAAAATCCTGACTCCTTTGTACCCTGGACTCTACCATTGTTTGCCATTAGGCTGAAATCCTGACTCCTTTGTACCCTGGACTATACCATTGTTTGCCATTAGGCTGAAATCCTGACTCCTTTGTACCCTGGACACTACCATTGTTTGCCATTAGGCTGAAATCCTGACTCCTTTGTACCTTGGACTCTTCCATTGTTTGTCAAGAGGCTGAAATCCTGACTCCTTTGTACCCTGGACTCTACCATTGTTTGCCCTGATGTTAAATGTCTGTCTCTTTTGTGATCAGTGTTTGTCTTACTGGCATTGTTTTGCTCTTCAGCATGTGTCTTAATCTTCGTTTGCCATGTGCTGTTTATTTCCTGATTTGAAATGTTCAGAAGGGCTAGATGATGGCAACGAGTATGCTTTGTTTTCAAAAGAGTTGGTGGTACAGTGGTAGAGCTCTTGACTACCGTTTGCAAGGACCAGCGTTCAATTCCCACCCAGGGCAACAGTGGCATATTTTGATGATTTTTGATTTCAGCAGAATATGCCTGGAAGTTAATCAAGTTCCTGATTTTTAGAGACGTCTGTCTTTCCTGACAGACAGCTTCAGGTTTTTAATCTTTTGCCTGTATTCCCTATAGATGGTTGGATTTCTGACTCCTTGTTAGCCTGGACTATACCATTGTTTGCCATTAGGCTGAAATCCTGACTCCGTTGTACCCTGGACTCTACCATTGTTTGACATAAAGCTGGAATCCTGACTCCTTTGTTCCCTGGACTCTACCATTGTTTGCCATTAGGCTGAAATCCTTACTCCTTTGTATCCTGGACTCTACCATTGTTTGACAAAAGTCTGGAATCCTGACTCCTTGTTATACACAGAAATACACGCTGGAATCCTTGATGAATGTTGATTACCCATGGACTCTACCATTGTTTGCCATTAGGCTGAAATCCTTACTCCTTTGTACCCTGGACTATACCATTGATTGACAAAAGGCTGGAATCCTGACTGATTGTTAGCCTGGACTCTAACATTGTTTGCCATGAGGCTGGAATTCTGACTCATTCATAGCCTGGACTCTACCATTGTTTGACATAAGGCTGGAATCCTGACTCCTTATTAGCCTGGACTCTACCACTGTTTGCCATTAGGCTGAAATCCTGACTCCTTTTTACCCTGGACTCTTCCATTGTTTGTCAAGAGGCTGAAATCCTGACTCCTTTGTACCCTGGACTCTACCATTGTGTTCCATAAGGCTGGAATCCTGACTCCATTTTACCCTGGACTCTACCTTTGTTTGCCCTGAGGTTAAATGTCTGTGTCATTTGTGATCAGTGTTTGTCGTACAGGTATTGTTTCTGCATCATCTTCTGCATCAACTTACCAAAGCTAGTGGTAGTTAAACTAACTGATTAATGAATCAATAGTTTATAAATATTCTGCATCATCTTTCCAAAGCTAATGGTGGTTAAACTAACTGTTTATTGAATCAACAGTTTATAAAGATTATGCATCATCTATCCAAAAGTAGTGATAATTAATGTAAATGTTTAATGAATCGATATTTTATTAAGATTCTGCATCATCTTACCAAAACTAGCATTAGTTAATGTGACTGTTTAATGAATCAATAGTTTATAAAGACTCTGCGTCATCTATCCAAAGGTATTGGTGATAAAACTACCTGTTTAGTGAATCAACAGTTTAAAAAGATTCTGCATCATATTACCAAAGCTAGTGGTAGTTAAAGTCACTGTTAAATGGATCAATAGTTTATAAAGACTCTGCGTCATCTATCCAAAGGTAGTGGTGGTTAAACTAACTGTTTATTGAATCAACAGTTTATAAAGATTATGCATCATCTATCCAAAAGTAGTGGTAGTTAATGTAACTGTTTAATAATTCAATATTTTATTAAGATTCTGCATCATCTTACCAAAAATAGTGGTAGTTATCATAACTGTTTAATGATTCAATAGTTTATAAAGATTCTCCATCATCTAATCAAAAGTAAGGGTGATTAAACTAACTGTTTAATGAATCAAAAGTTAATTAAGATTATGCATAAACTTACCAAAGCTAGTGTTGGTTAAAGTAACTGTTTAATGAATCAATAGTTTTTAAAGATTCTGCATCAACTTACCAAAGCTAGTGGTATTTAAACTAACTGTTTAATGAATCAATATTTTATAAAGATCATGTATCATCTTACCAAAACTAGTGGTAGTTAACATAACTGTTTATTGAATCAATAGTTTTTTTAAAGATTCTGCATTAACTTACCAAAGCTAGTGGTAGTTAAACTAACTGCTTAATGAACAAATGATTTATAAAAATTCTGCATCAACTTATCAAAGCTAGTGGTATTTTAACTCACCGTTTATTAAATCAAAAGTTTATAAAGATTCTGCATCATCTTACCAAAACTAGTGGTAATTAATGTAAATGTTTAATGAGTCAATAGTTTATAAAGATTCTGCATCATCTAACCAAAGGTAGTGGTGATTAATCTAACTATTTAATAAATCAACAGTTTATTAAGATTCTGCATCATTTTACCAACATTACTGGTGGTTAAAGTAACTTTATAATGAATAAGTAGTTTATAAAGATTATGCATCATCATAGCAAAGCTACTGGTAGTTCAACTAATATTTTAATGAATCAATAGTTTACAAAGATTCTGCATCATCTTACCAAAGCTAGTGGTGGTTAAACAAACTGGTTAATGAATCAAAAGTTCATTAAGATTATGCATAAACATACCAAAGCTAGTGGTAGTTAAACTAACTGTTTAATGAACAAATGATTTATAAAAATTCTGCATCAACTTATCAAACCTAGTGGTATTTTAACACACTGCTTATTAAATCAAAAGTTTATAAAGATTCTGCATCATCTCACCAATGCTAGTGGTAGTTAAACTAACTGTTTAATGAATCAATAGTTTATAAAGATTCTGCATCATATAACCAAAGCTAGTGGTAGTTAAACTAAATGTTTAACGAATCAATAATTTATAAAGATTCTGCATTATCTATCCAAAGCTAGTGGTAGTTAAACTAACTGTTTAATGAATCAATAGTTTGTAAACACTCTGCATCATTTTACCAAAGTTAGTGGTAGTTAAACTAACTGTTTAATGAATCAATAGTTTATAAAGATTCTCCATCATCTTACCTAAGCTAATAGTATTTAAATTAACTGTTTATTGAATAAACAGTTTATAAAGATTCTGCATCATTTTACCAAAGTTAGTGGTAGTTAACATAACTGATCAATTAATCAATAGTTTATATAGATTCTGCATCACCTTACCAAAATATAATGGAGCTAAACTGACTGTTTAATGAATAAATAGTTTATAAAGATCCTGCATCATTTTACCAAGGTTAGTTGTGGTTAAACTAACTGTTTAATGAATCAATTGTTTATAAAGATTCTGCATCATATAACCAAAGCTAGTGGTAGTTAAACAATGTTTAACGAATCAATAATTTATAAAGATTCTGCATCATATAACCAAAGCTAGTGGTAGTTAAACTAACTGTTTAATGAATCAATAATTTATAAAGATTCTGCATTATCTATCCAAAGCTAGTGGTAGTTAAACTAACTGTTTAATGAATCAATAGTTTATAAAGATTATGTATCATCTTACCAAAACTAGTGGTAGTTAAATTAACTGTTTAATGAATCAATAGTTTATAAAGATTCTCCATCATCTTACCTAAGCTAATAGTATTTAAATTAACTGTTTATTGAATAAACAGTTTATAAAGATTCTGCGTCATTTTACCAAAGTTAGTGGTAGTTAAACTAACTATTTAATGAATCAATAGTTTATAAAGATTCTGCGCCATCTAACCAAAGGTAGTGGTGATTAAACTGCCTGTTTAATGAATCAATATTTTATAAAGATTATGCATCATCTTACCAATACTAGTGGTAGTTAACATAACTGTTCAATGAATCAATAGTTTATATAGATTCTGCATCACCTTACCAAAATATAATGGAGCTAAACTGACTGTTTAATGAATAAATAGTTTATAAAGATCCTGCATCATTTTACCAAGGTTAGTTGTGGTTAAACTAACTGTTTAATGAATCAATTGTTTATAAAGATTCTCCATCATCTAACCAAAGGTAAGGGTGATTAAACTAACTGTTTAATGAATCAAAAGTTCATTTAGATTATGCATAAACTTAGCAAAGCTAGTGGTAGTTAAATTAACTGTTTAATGAATCAATAGTTTATAAAGATACTGTATAATTTTAACAAAGTTAGTGGTGGTTAAAGTAACTGTTTAATGAATCAATAGTTTTTAAAGATTCTGCATCAACTTACCTAAAGCTAGTGGTAGTTAAACTAACTGTTTAATGAATCAATATTTTATAAAGATTATGTATCATCTTACCAAAACTAGTGGTAGTTAACATAACTGTTTATTGAATCAATAGTTTATAAAGATCATGCATCATCTTATCAAAGCTAGTGGTGGTTAAACTAACTGGTTATTGTATCAATAGTTTATAAAGATTCTCCATCATCTAACCAAAGGTAAGGGTGATTAAACTTACTGTTTATTGAATCAACAGTTTATAAACATTCTGCATCATTTTACCAAAACTAGTAGTAGTTAATGTAACTGTTTAATGAATCAATAGTTTATACAGATTCTGCATCAACTAACCAAAGCTATTGGTAGTTAAACTAATATTTTAATGATTCAATAGTTTATAAAGATTCTGCATCATCTTACCAAAGCTAGTGGTAGTTAAATTAACTGTTTAATGAATCAGTAGTTTATAAAGATTCTGCATCATTTTACCAAAGTTATTGGTATTTAAAATAACTGTTTAATGAATCAATTGTTTATAAACACTCTGCATTACCTTACCAAAACCTGTGGTATTTAGACTAACTGTTTTTTGAATCAACAGTTTAAAGTTTTTGCATCAACTAACCAAAGCTAGTGGTAGTTAAACTGACTCTTTAATTAATCAATAATTGATAAAGATTCTGCATCATGTAACTAAGACTTGTGGAGTTGTAAGGGGGCTGAGGCAGAAGCTGAAGCAGGATCCAGTTGCGGATGTTTATTGGGGTTATCCATAATCAAAGTCGAAAGTACAGGCAAAGGGTCGTAATAAACATAGACAGTCCAACCATGCAACACAACAAAAGGGAGAGACGTAAATCAGAGGTCGTAAATCCAGGCAGAGAATCAATATCTAAACAAACAGTCCGATCCAGGTGTCAAACAAAGGGGCTAGGCAAAAATCCGAAAACGAGAACCAAACAATAGGTAAAACACAGGAAAGCAGGCAGTAAAAGAGAATGCTTAGTAGTCAGGTGTAAAGCTGGCAATACTTCGCAACGTGGCCATGTGGCAGCAAGGTTTATATAGATGCCAAACAGGAAGTAAGTACAGAGTTCAAAGTTCAGAGTTCAGCAGAGGGAGCATGAGCAGTCAGTATTCCGGTGAGGGCTCCCTCTGCTGGCGTGATGTTACAGGAGTTAAATTAGCTGTTTAATGAATCAATAGTTTATAAAGATTCTGCATCACCTTACCAAAACTAGTGGTGGTTATACTAACTCTTTAATTAATCAATAGTTTATAAACACTCTGCATCATCTTACCAAAACTACTAGTGGTTAAAATAAATGTTAAAAGAATCAATAGTTTATAAACACTCTGCATCATCTTACCAAAACTACTGGTGGTTAAAATAAATGTTTAATGAATCAATAGTTTATAAACACTCTGCATCATCTTACCAAAACTACTAGTGGTTAAAATAAATGTTAAAAGAATCAATAGTTTATAAACACTCTGCATCATCTTACCAAAACTACTGGTGGTTAAAATAAATGTTTAATGAATCAATAGTTTATAAACACTCTGCATCATCTTACCAAAACTACTAGTGGTTAAAATAAATGTTTAAAGAATCAATAGTTTATAAACACTCTGCATCACCTTACCAAAACTAGTGGTGGTTATACTAACTCTTTATTTAATCAATAGTTTATAAACACTCTGCATCATCTTACCAAAACTACTAGTGGTTAAAATAAATGTTTAAAGAATCAATAGTTTATAAACACTCTGCATCATCTTACCAAAACTACTGGTGGTTAAAATAAATGTTTAATGAATCAATAGTTTATAAACACTCTGCATCATCTTACCAAAACTACTAGTGGTTAAAATAAATGTTTAAAGAATCAATAGTTTATAAACACTCTGCATCATCTTACCAAAACTACTAGTGGTTAAAATAAATGTTTAATGAATCAATAGTTTATAAACACTCTGCATCATCTTACCAAAACTACTAGTGGTTAAATTAACTGTTTAATGAATCAATAGTTTATAAACACTCTGCATCATCTTACCAAAACTACTGGTGGTTAAAATAAATGTTTAATGAATCAATAGTTTATAAAAACTCTGCATCATCTTACCAAAACTACTAGTGGTTAAAATAAATGTTTAAAGAATCAATATTTTTTAAAGATTCTGCAACATCTTACCAACAGTAGTGGTAGTTAACGTAAATGTTTAATGAATCAGTAGTTTATAAACACTTTGCATCATCTTACCAAAGCTAGTGGTAGTTAACATAACTGTTTAATGAATTTATAGTTTATAAAAATTCTGCAACATCTTACCAAAACTAGTGGTAGTTAACATAACTGTTTAATGAATCAGTAGTTTATAAAGATTTTGCATCATCTTACCAAAGCTAGTTGACTTAAATTAACTGTTTAATAAATCAATAGTTTATAAACACTCTGCATCATCTTACCAAAGCTAGTAGTGGTTAAAGTCACTGTTTAATGAATCAATAGATTATAATGATTCTGCATCATTTTACCAAAGCTAATGGTATTTAAATTAACTTTTTAATGAATCAATAGTTTATAAACACTCTGCATCATCTTACCAAAACTACTAGTGGTTAAAATAAATGTTTAATGAATCAATAGTTTATAAACACTCTGCATCATCTTACCAAAACTACTAGTGGTTAAATTAACTGTTTAATGAATCAATAGTTTATAAACACTCTGCATCATCTTACCAAAACTACTGGTGGTTAAAATAAATGTTTAATGAATCAATAGTTTATAAAAACTCTGCATCATCTTACCAAAACTACTAGTGGTTAAAATAAATGTTTAAAAAATCAATATTTTTTAAAGATTCTGCAACATCTTACCAACAGTAGTGGTAGTTAACGTAAATGTTTAATGAATCAGTAGTTTATAAACACTTTGCATCATCTTACCAAAGCTAGTGGTAGTTAACATAACTGTTTAATGAATTTATAGTTTATAAAAATTCTGCAACATCTTACCAAAACTAGTGGTAGTTAACATAACTGTTTAATGAATCAGTAGTTTATAAAGATTTTGCATCATCTTACCAAAGCTAGTTGACTTAAATTAACTGTTTAATAAATCAATAGTTTATAAACACTCTGCATCATCTTACCAAAGCTAGTAGTGGTTAAAGTTACTGTTTAATGAATCAATAGTTTATAAAGATTTTGCATCATCTTACCAAAGCTAGTTGACTTAAATTAACTGTTTAATAAATCAATAGTTTATAAACACTCTGCAACATCTTACCAAAACTAGCAGTAGTTAAAGTAACTGTTTAATGAAGCAATAGTTTACAAAGATTCTGCATCATCTTACCAAAGCTAGTGGTGGTTAAACTAACTGGATAATGTATCAATAGTTTATAAATATTCTTCATCATCTAACCTAAGCTAATGGTATTTAAACTTACTTTTAAATGAATCAATAGTTTATAAACACTCTGCATCATCTTACGAAAGTTAATCGAGTTAAACAACGTTTTAATGAACCAATGGTTTATAAAGATTCTTATCATATTACCAAAGCTAGTTGTAGTTAAACTAACTGTTTAATGACTCAATAGTTTATAAAGATTATGCATCAACTTACTAAAGCTAGTTGTAGTTAAACTAACTGTTTAATGACTCAATAGTTTATAAAGATTATGCATCAACTAACCAAAGCTAGTGGTATGTATACTAACTGTTTAATAAATCAATAGTTTACAAAGATTCTGCATCAACTAACCAAAGCTAGTGGTTGTTAACATAACTGTTTAATGAATTTATAGTTTATAAAAATTCTGCAACATCTTACCAAAGCTAGTGGTAGTTAACATAACTGTTTAATGAATCAATAGTTTATAACGATTCTGCATCATTTACCCAAAATTTAATGGAGCTAAACTGACTGTTTAATGAATAAATAGTTTATAAAGATTCTGCATCATTTTACCAAAATTTAATGGAGTTAAACTAACTGGTAAATTAATCAATAGTTTATAAAGATTCTGCATCACCTTACCAAAGCTAGTGGAGTAAAATTAACTGTTTAATGATTCAATTGATTATAAAGATTCTGCATAATATAACTAAAGCTGGTGAAGTTAAACTAACTGTTTAATGAATCAATAGTTTATAAAGATTCTGCATCAACTAACCAAAGCTAGTGGTATGTAAACGAACTGTTTAATGAATCAACAGTTTATAAAGATTCTGCATCATCTTACCAAAGCTAGTGGTAGTTAAACTAACCATTTAATGAATCAATAGTTTATAAAGATTCTGCATCATCTTACCAAAGGAAGTGGTGGTTGAACTAACTGTTTAATCAATCAATAGTTTACAAATTTTCTGCATAATCTTACCAAAGTTTAATGGAGCTAAACTGACTGTTTAATGAATAAATAGTTTATAAATATTCTGCATAATCTTACCAAAATTAATGGTAGTTAACATAACTTTTTAATGAATCAATAGTTTATAAAGATTCTGCATCACCTTACCAACGCTAGTGGTGGTTAAACTAACTGTTTAATGAATCAATTGTTTATAAAGATTCTGCATCACATAACTAATGCTAGTGGTGGGGAAACTAACTGTTTAATAAATCAATAATTTATAAAGTTTCTATGTTATCTTACCAAAGCTAGTGATGGTTCAATTAACTCTTTAATTAATCAATAGTTTATAAAGATTCTGCATCATCTTACCAAAATATAATGGAGCTAATCTGACCGTTTAATGAATAAATACTTTATAAGATTCTGCAGCATCTTACCAACAGTAGTGGTAGTTAACATAACTGTTTCATGAATCAATAGTTTATAAAAATTCTGCAGCATCTTACCAAAACTAGTGGTAGTTAACGTAACTGTTTAATGAATCAGTAGTTTATAAACACTCTGTATCATCTTACCAAAGCTAGTGGTAGTTAACATAACTGTTTCATGAATCAATAGTTTATAAAAATTCTGCAACATCTTACCAAAACTAGTGGTAGTTAACGTAACTGTTTAATGAATCAGTAGTTTATAAAGATTCTGCATCATCTTACCAAAGCTAGTGGTAGTTAACATAACTGTTTAATGAATCAATAGTTTATAAAGATTCTGCATCATCTTACCAAAACTAGTGGTAGTTAATGTAACTGTTTAATAAATCAATAATTTATTAGGAATATGCATCATCTTAACAATACTAGAGGTAGTTAACATAACTGTTTAATGAATAAATAGTATATAAAGATTCTTATCATATTACCAAAGCTAGTTGTAGTTAAACTAACTGTTTAATGACTCAGTAGTTTATAAAGATTATGCATCAACTTACTAAAGCTAGTGGTAGTTAAACTAACTGTTTAATGAATTAATAGTTTATGAACACTCTGCATCATCTTACCAAAGCTAGTTGTAGTTAACATAACTGTTTAATTAATCAATAGTTTATATAGATTCTGCATCATCTTACCAAAACTAGTAGTAGTTAATGTAACTCTTTAATGAATCAATAGTTTATAAAGATTCTGCATCATCTAACCAAAGCTAAAGGTAGTTAAACTAACTGTTTAATTAATCAATAGTTTATAAAGATTCTCCATCATCATACCTAAGCTAATAGTATTTAAATTAACTGTTTATTGAATCAACAGTTTATAAAGATGCTGCGTCATTTTACCAAAGCTAAAGGTAGTTAAACTAACTGTTTAATTAATCAATAGTTTATAAAGATTCTCCATCATCATACCTAAGCTAATAGTATTTAAATTAACTGTTTATTGAATCAACAGTTTATAAAGATTCTGCGTCATTTTACCAAAGTTAGTGGTAGTTAACATAACTGATCAATGAATCAATAGTTTAAAATGATTCTGCATCATATAACCAAAGCAAGTGGTAGTTAAACTAACAGTTTAAAAAATCAATATTTTATTAAGATTATGCATCATCTTACCAATACTAGTGGTAGTTAACATAACTGTTTAATGAATCAATAGTTTATAAAGATTCTGCATCATATAACCAAAGCTAGTGGTAGTTAAACTAAATGTTTAATAAATCAATAATTTATAAAGATTCTGCATCACCTTACAAAAGCTTGTGGAGTTAAATTAACTGTTTAATGAATCAGTAGTTTATAAACACTTTGCATCATCTTACCAAAGCTAGTGGTAGTTAACATAACTGTTTCATGAATCAATAGTTTATTAAGATTCTGCATCATCTTACCAAAGCTGGTGGACTTAAATTAACTGTTTAATAAATCAATAGTTTGTAAACACTCTGCATCATTTTACCAAAGTTAGTGGTGGTTAAACTAACTGTTTAATGAAGCAATATTTTTTAAAGATTATGCATCATCTTACCAAAACTAGTAATAATTAATGTAAAAGTTTAATGAATCAATATTTTATTAAGATTATGCATCAACTTACCAATACTAGTGGTAGTTAACATAAATGTTTAATGAATCAATAGTTTATAAAGATTCTGCATCAACTTACCAAAGCTAGTGGTAGTTAAACTAACTGTTTAATGAACAAATGATTTATAAAAAATCTGCATCATCTTATCAAAGCTCGTGGTAGTTAAACTAATTGTTTACTGAATCAAAAGTTTATAAAGATTGTGCATTATCTAACCAAAGCTAGTGGTAGTTAAACTAACTGTTTAATAAATCAATAGTTTATAAAGATCATGCATCATCTTACCAAAACTAGTGGTAATTAATGTAATTGTTTAATTAGTCAATAGTTTATAAAGATTCTGCATTATTTTACCAAAGTTAGTTGTGGTTAAACTAACTGTTTAATAAATCAATAGTTTATAAAGATCATGCATCATCTTACCAAAACTAGTGGTAATTAATGTAATTGTTTAATTAGTCAATAGTTTATAAAGATTCTGCATCATCTTATCAAAGCTAGTGGTAGTTAAACTAACTGTTTAATGTATCAATATTTATAAAGATTATGCATCATCATACCAAAGCTAGTGGTAGTTAAACTAACTGTTTAATGAATCAATAGTTTATAAAGATTATGCATCATCTTACCAAAGCTAGTGGTGGTTAAACTAACTGTTTAATGAATCAAGAGTTTATAAAGATTCTGCATCATCTAACCAAAAGTAAGGGTGATTAAACTAACTGTTTAATGAATCAAAAGTTCATTAAGATTCTGCATCAACTTACCCAAGCTAGTGGAAGTTAAACTAACTGTTTAATGATTCAATATTTTATAAAGATTATGTATCATCTTACCAATACTAGTGGTAGTTAACATAACTGTTTATTGAATCAATTGTTTTTTAAAGATTCTGCATCATCTCACCAAAGCTAGTGGTAGTTAAACTAACTGTTTAATAAATCAATAGTTTATAAAGATTCTGCATCACATTACCAAAGCTAGTGGTGGTTAATCTAACTGTTTAATGATTCAATATTTTATTAAGATTATGCATCATCTTACCAATACTAGTGGTAGTTAACATAACTGTTTAATGAATCAATAGTTTATAAAGAATCTGCATCATCTTACCAAAGCTAATGGTATTTAAACTAACTGTTTAATGAATCAATAGTTTATAAAGATTATGCATCATCTTACCAATACTAGTGGTAGTTAACATAACTGATCAATGAATCAATAGTTTATAAAGATTCTGCATCATCTAACCAAAGCTAGTGGTAGTTAAACAATCTATTTAATGAATCAATAGTTTATAAAGATTCTGTATCATTTTATCAAAGTTAGTGGTGGTTAAAGTAACTGTATAATGAGTCAATAGTTTATAAAGATTTTGTATTATCTAACCAAAGCTAGTGGTGGTTAAACTAACTGTTTAGTAAATCAATAGTTTGTAAACACTCTGCATCATTTTACCAAAGTTAGTGGTAGTTAAACTAACTGTTTAATGAATCAATAGTTTATAAAGATTCTCCATCATCATACCTAAGCTAATAGTATTTAAATTAACTGTTTATTGAATCAACAGTTTATAAAGATTCTGCGTCATTTTACCAAAGTTAGTGGTAGTTAACATAACTGATCAATGAATCAATAGTTTAAAATGATTCTGCATCATATAACCAAAGCTAGTGGTGGTTAAACTAACTATTTAATGAATCAATAGTTTATAAAGATTCTGCACCATCTAACCAAAGGTAGTGGTGATTAAACTACCTGTTTAATGAATCAATATTTTATAAAGATTATGCATCATCTTACCAATACTAGTGGTAGTTAACATAACTGTTTAATGAATCAATAGTTTATATAGATTCTGCATCACCTTACCAAAATATAATGGAGCTAAACTGACTGTTTAATGAATAAATAGTTTATAAAGATCCTGCATCATTTTACCACGGTTAGTTGTGGTTAAACTAACTGTTTAATGAATCAATTGTTTATAAAGATTCTCCATCATCTAACCAAAGGTAAGGGTGATTAAACTAACTGTTTAATGAATCAAAAGTTCATTTAGATTATGCATAAACTTAGCAAAGCTAGTGGTAGTTAAATTAACTGTTTAATGAATCAATAGTTTATAAACACTCTGCACCATCTAACCAAAGTTAGTGGTGGTTAAAGTAACTGTATAATGAATCAATATTTTATAAAGATTATGTATCATCTTACCAAAACTAGTGGTAGTTAACATAACTGTTTATTGAATCAATAGTTTTTAAAGATTCTGCATCAACTTACCTAAAGCTAGTGGTAGTTAAACAAACTGTTTAATGAATCAATAGTTTATAAAGATCATGCATCATCTTATCAAAGCTAGTGGTGGTTAAACTAACTGTTTAATGAATCAATAGTTTAATAAGATTCTGCATCATCTTACCAAAACTAGTAGTGGTTAAAGTAACTGTTTAATGAAGCAATAGATTATAAAGATTCTGCATCAACTAACCAAAGCTAGTGGTATTTATAATAACTGTTTAATGAATTAATAGTTTATAAAGATTCTGCATTATCTAAACAAAGGTAGTGGTGGATAAACAAACTATTTAATGAAACAATAGTTTATAAAGATTCTGCATCATTTTACCAAAGCTAATGGTATTGAAACTAACTGTTTAATGAATCAATTGTTTATAAACACTCTGCATTACCTTACCAAAACCTGTGGTATTTAGACTAACTGTTTTTTGAATCAACAGTTTAAAAATTTTTGCATCAACTAACCAAAGCTAGTGGTGGTTAAACTAACTCTTTAATTAATCAATAATTGATAAAGATTCTGCATCATTAACTAAAAAAAGGTTAATGAATCAATAGTTGATAAAGATTCTGCATCACCTTACCAAAACTAGTGGTGGTTATACTTACTCTTTAATTAATCAATACTTTATAAAGATTCTGCAACATCTTGCCAACACTAGTGGTAGTTAAAATAATTGTTTAATGAATCAATACTTTATAAAGATTCTGCGTAATGTAACTAAAGCTAGTGGAGTTAAATTAACTGTTTAATGAATCAATAGTTTATAAACACCAAAACTACTGGTGGTTAAAATAAATGTTTAATGAATAAATAGTTTATAAAGATTCTGCATCATTTTTCCAAAGCTAATGGTATTTAAACTAACTGTTTAATAAATCAATAATTTATAAAGATTCTGCATCACCTTACAAAAGCTTGTGGAGTTAAATTAACTGTTTAATGAATCAGTAGTTTATAAACACTTTGCATCATCTTACCAAAGCTAGTGGTAGTTAACATAACTGTTTCATGAATCAATAGTTTATAAAGATTCTGCATCAACTAACCAAAGCTATTGGTAGTTAAACTAATTTTTTAACGAATCAATAGTTTATAAACACTCTTTATCATCTAACCAAAGCTAGTGGTTGTTAAACTAACTATTCAATGAATTAATAGATTGTAACGATTCTGCATCATTTACCCAAAATTTAATGGAGCTAAACTGACTGTTTAATGAATAAATAGTTTATAAAGATTCTGCATCATTTTTCCAAAGCTAATGGTATTTAAACTAACTGTTTAATAAATCAATAGTTTATAAACACTCTGCATCACCTTACCAAAGCTAGTGGAGTAAAATTAACTGTTTAATGATTCAATTGATTATAAAGATTCTGCATAATATAACTAAAGCTGGTGAAGTTGAATTAACTGTTTAATTAATCAATAGTTTATCAAGATTCTTCATAATCTTACCGAAAGTAGTGTTGTTTAAACTGTTTAATGAATCAACAGTTTATAAAGATTCTGCATCAACTAACCAAAGCTAGTGGTATGTAAACGAACTGTTTAATGAATCAACAGTTTATAAAGATTCTGCATCAACTAACCAAAGCTAGTGGAGTTAAATTAACTGTTTAATGAATGAATAGTTTATAAATATTCTGCATCATCTTACCAAAAGTAGTGGTGGTTAAACTAACCCTTTAATTAATCAATTCTTTATAAAGATTCTGCATCATCTAACCAAAGCTATTGGTGGGGAAACTAACTGTTTAATAAATCAATCATTTATAAAGTTTCTATGTTATCTTACCAAAGCTAGTGATGGTTCAATTAACTCTTTAATTAATCAATAGTTTATAAAGATTCTGCATCAACTAACCAAAGCTATTGGTAGTTAAACTAATTTTTTAATGAATCAATAGTTTATAAACACTCTTTATCATCTAACCAAAGCTAGTGGTTGTTAAACTAACTATTCAATGAATTAATAGATTATAAAGATTCTGCATCATTTTTCCAAAGCTAATGGTATTTAAACTAACTGTTTAATAAATCAATAATTTATAAAGATTCTGCATCACCTTACCAAAGCAAGTGGTGGTTAAACTAACCGTTTAATTAATCAATAGTTTATAAAGATTCAGCATCATCTTACCAAAGCTAATGGTATTTAAACTTACTGTTTAATGAATCAATAGTTTATATACACTCTGCATCATCTTACCAAAGCTAGTGGTAGTTAACATAACTGTTTAATGAATCAATAGTTTATAAAGATTCTGCATTCTCTTAACAATAATCGTGGTAGTTAACATAACTGTTTAATGAATCAACAGTTTATAAAGATTCTGCATCATCTTACGAAAGCTAGTGGTGGTTAAACTAACTGTTTAATGACTCAATAGTTTATAAAGATTATGCATCACCTTAATAAAGCTAGTGGTAGTTAAACTAACTGTTTAATGAATTAATAGTTTATAAACACTTTGCATCATATTACCAAAGCTAGTTGTAGTTAACATAACTGTTTAATTAATCAATAGTTTATAAAGATTCTGCATCACCTTACCAAAACTAGTAGTAGTTAATGTAACTGTTTAATTAATCAATAGTTTAAAAAGATTCAGCATAATCTAACCAAAGCTAGTGGTGGTTAAACTAACTATTTAATGAATCAATAGATTATAACGATTCTGTATCATTTTACCAAAACTTAATGGAGTTAAACTAACTGGTTAATGAATCAACAGTTTATAAAGATTCTGCATCATCTTACTGAAACTAGTGTTATTTAAACTAATTGTTTAATGAATCAACAGTTTATAAACACTCTGCATTACCTTACCAAAACTAGTGGTATTTATACTAACTGTTTAATGAATCAACAGTTTATAAAGATTCTGCATCATCTTACTGAAACTAGTGTTATTTAAACTAACTATTTAATGAATCAACAGTTTATAAACATTCTGCATCAACTACCCAAAGTTAGTGGTAGTTAATGTAACTGTTTAATGAATCAATAGTTTATAAAGATTCTGCATCATCTAACCAAAGCTAAAGGTAGTTAACATAACTATTTAATGAATCAATAGTTTATAAATATTCTGCATCATCTTACCAAAGTTAGTGGTAGTTAAACTAACTGTTTAATGAATCAGTTGTTTATAAATACTCTGCATTACTTTACCAACACTAGTGGTATTTAAGCTAACTAGTGGTAATTAATGTAACCGTTTAATGAATCAATATTTTATTAAGATTATGTATCATCTTACCAATACTAGTGGTAGTGTGGGATTACAAATTTTATAAAATGATAAATACATTTTAAGGTGAAGATGCTGACATTCTAAGTAGGTCAGTTCAGATAGCCCAGGCGTCTGAGACATTCAACTTTTGTCTTTACGCACTTCCTGAGCATTGGGCAGGGTCCCAAGTTAAAGGTGATTGCTAAGATCAAGGCACAGCTGTGCCTTTGTCCCTGTGATAATGTGAAGGTATGGGCCATACTGTCAAATTGATTGGATTAACATCTATGCATTTGAATTGCACTGTTATGCTGATTAGATCAGGATTGAGGAGACGCCGGCAACCGGCTGATTCCTGTACTACATTTGCATGCTTTGTTTAGATTGTCTCCACCTCTATGTATCACATCCCCTTGAAGGGTATAAACTCCACTGTGCTGAGATATAGTCAGACTTGGATGACTACAGCGACGCACAGCGAGTCCTCAATAAAGAGTAACTTCTGCTTGAACGATATCCCAACGTCTCCTGGTCTCTGCTTCGAAGAAGGAAAAGTTTCCAACAGTTTTGGTGCCGTGACCCGGATAGAGCTCCTCACCTGAATCCAGATTGAAACCTCAAGCTCAACAAAGATCTGACTTTGTTCCAGACTGAATCTCTCTGTACAACCAAGGGTTGGTGAGTGTCACTCTATTCAAAAGAACCTTTAAAGACCAGTAAAAATTTGTTATCCTCTGCGCCGTCAGAGAAGAGTTAACAGACAGCTGTAGGGTTTGGTTAACTAAGATATCCTCTAAGAAATTGTATTTTAGAGATGAACGTTATCCTCTGTGCTTCAGGTATCAGGGACGATTAGCATTACGTGCTAATATTGGTTATCCTCTGTGCTTCAGGTATCAGGGACGATTAGCATTACGTGCTAATATTGGTTATCCTCTGTCCAGGCAGGGAAGATTTAACATTACGTGTTAATATTTGTATCCTCTGTTTATCAGGGAAGAAGTTTGATTTATCCTCTGTTTAGTCAGAGAAGAATTGGGGCTATCCTCTGCTGTGTAGAGGAGGTTAAGAGCAGTGATTTTCTGGTGAACAAAAGAAATCAGCAAACATGGTTAAAAGGCACCCTAGACTGATTCCCACGACTGAAAAAGCTGGTCTCGCTACTCCTCTATGGTCAGATAGCGAATTTAAATCACTGTTAGGAGTCCAAATGAACCTGATAGTCACTGAGAAAGTCAGACAAGAGTTAGCTAAGAAATATGAGATCCATCCAGACAAAACTTGGTCGGTAGATGAGTGTAAAAAAGTACTTGGAGCATGTATTCGCAAGAACAATGTGCAAGGTATTATCTGCTGCCACAGAGAATTTGGTTTAGCTCTAGCTACAGAACAATCCCAGCGTAACTCAGAGCTAGAAGAACAGAACAAAGAGCTCCGTGCTAGAGTATCTTCTTTGACAAAAAAATTGAACCTCAACAAAACTGCAGAAAAAATGGATGTGGAAGTTAGTCAGCCCGATAAGAATTATCCTGATTTACAAGCCTTCTTTGACACAGATGTAGCCATCCAATCTGTAAATGATGTGCCTGTAGACTCAGTAAGGGTATGTGGTGCTCAGAGGAAATCTAAGAGAAGTGAGGAAATTGAAAGTGCTCCTCCCAATGCCTCTGTTGTCCAAGTACAAACTACCAGAGCGCTAAGACCTAAAGATATAGAGAGACTATCTCAGAACTTACCCTCAGCAGGCACAAATTTTTCTGAATTTAGACGAGCTTTGATCACCAAAATGCGCCTTTACGACATGTCGTTGGCAGAAGTCACACAGCTGATGTCACTCATTCTAACTGAATCTGAATTCAACAGTTTTGAGTCTGCTGTTACTTCTGAACTGCAACATGCCAGTAAAAGTGATTTAAGAGAAGGTGTTTTGAAAATTCTAAAGAATATCATGGGACCCAAAATAGACTGGTCCAGAATTACTAACTGTGTGCAGAGGAAAGAAGAAAGTGTGAGTGAATACACTGAAAGGTTTTGTCAGTCAGCTGTAACTTACAGTGGAATAGTCGATGATCCTGAAAGTGTGCTAGAAGGCAAAGGACCACTAGTCCGCATCTGGGCAGATGGCCTTGTAGTCGAGTACAGAAAAGCCTTGCCATTCCTAGATCCATCTTGGTCTAACAGAACTATCAGCAGTAACCTAGACTGTTTAACTACATTGGAAAGAGATGCTGATGTTAAGGCAAAAGTGAGAGTTGCAGCAGCTACGTTTAGCACAACGAATCGAGACAATAGATGGCCTAAAAGAGATAGCAAATGCAACTACTGTGGAAAATTAGGACATTGGGAGAAAGAGTGTAGGAAGAAGTTGCAAGATAGTAAAAGAAATGCTATGCATAATTCAGCTCCTTCTCAGCCCGCCTACAACCCTGAGGTAGTTCCATCATTGTCTGCTGAAACTTTAGGACAGCTTGCTCAGGCTCTTCTAAGAGCACAACAAGAACAGGAAAAAAACTAATTGTTGGGGCTGTGAGTAGCTACCTTTCACCTGTGATCCATCACAATGACAAAATGATTTTTGTGAAGGGTAGCATACAAGAGAAAGAGATTGACTTTTTGCTTGATACAGGTGCAGAAATTACAGTAATTCCTACAAAATTAGCTAAAAATTTGAACATCCCATACAAGAAAACTAAACTTTGTTTAACTGGTGTAATAGGTGAAGATTCTGTCTTGTATGAAACCCCGCCCATAGAGATTCAATTAGGCCCAAAAACTCTAACTACAAAATTGCTATGTGCTCCATTAAACACAGGTGCAATTCTAGGCATGGATCTACTGAGACAAGTACATCTAACTTTAGACGTGTCCTTAGAATCTGCTAGCATTCAAATTTCCTCAGCACAAGTTTCTACCAATAATGCAACCACTCCTGAGTATGCTTTCTTACAGAATCATCCAATTTGGGCAAAAGACAAAGATGATTGTGGATTTTTGACAGGCGTAGAACCAGTCAAGTTGACAGGAACTCCACCCCCTGTTACCAAACAATATCCGATCAGTAAGGAAGCTATACAAGGAATCAAACCTATTGTAGAAAAATTGCTGAAACAAGGAGTGCTAGTTAAAACCAACAGCCCCTGTAACTCACCCATATGGCCTATTAAGAAATCCAATGGAACATGGAGACTCACCATAGACTACAGAGTAGCCAATAAACACATTGATAAAATCACCCCCCTAGTAGCAGACCCATCTACAATTTGTAATGGCTTACCATTAGATTGTGAGGTTTTTTCTGTAATTGATATGTCTAATGGATTCTTTTCTGTACCCTTGCATTCTGACAGCCAGACATGGTTAGCTTTTACAGTTGACTATGAACAATACCAGTGGACACGTTTGCCACAGGGATTTCAAAACTCTCCAACCATATACCATCAGGCTGTCAGACGTGATTTGTGTGACCCAGAATGTCCAGTGAAACAGTCCACTATGATTCAATATGTTGATGATATTTTGGTTGCCTCAACAAATCATGAGGTACATCAAACTGAATTGGCAGCATTGTTGGACTATTTGCAGAAAAAGGGACACAAATGCAGCTTTCACAAAGCTCAAATTGCTAAAAACCAAGTCACATTTCTGGGTCAAACAATTGGTGCAGGAAATAGATCCATTACACAAGATCGAGCCGCTTCAGTCAAAGTCATACCTCCACCTACCACTATTAAAACACTTAGATCTTTTTTAGGAACAGCAGGTTACTGTAGACCTTGGATTGAAGACTATGCCTCGATTGCTCAGCCGCTCTATGACTTGTTGAAAGGCCAGGTTAAAGATTCTGATACTGTTTGTATGGCAGAAATTCATCTCAAAGCTTTCAATGATTTAAAGAGAGCACTATGTCAAGCACCAGCATTAGGGATTGCACAATCTGATATGCCCTTTGTGCTTTATGTCCATGAACACTTAGGCTTTATGACTGCATGTCTAATGCAAGATCATGGGGGCAGTTTACGCCCAATTCATTACTATTCTGGTAAACTGGACATAGTCGCTCAAGGCATGGGCCCATGTCTTAGAGCAGTGCAGGCAGTTCATCTAGCTCTTCAGGCTTCATCAGGAATGGTGTTAGGACAGACTGTAAATGTAAGATGCCCTCACGCAGTGTCCGCACTAATGAATCAAGCAAAAGTCACCTCTGTCACCTCCTCTCGTTGGGGAAATTGGTTAACAACCCTCACAGCCCCGAATATTGTTTTACAGCGTGCGCCAGTCACGAACCCGTCCTCATGTATGATGTCTGCAATGACTGAAATTGTGTTAGAGGATGAAGGAGAAATGACTCACGATTGTGTTACGCTTACATATGCACCTATGAGTGAAGTAAAAGAAACTCCCATAGAGAATGCAGAATTTGAGTTGTTTGTTGATGGTTCAGCTCAAGTCATTGAAGGTAACAGACGAGCAGGTTATGCAGTAACTTCCACCACTGAAGTGGTAGCTTCAGGTCGTCTTCCAGATCATTTTTCAGCTCAAGCTGCAGAACTAGTAGCTTTAACTAGAGCATGCACGCTAGCTTCAGGATCAATTGCAAATATCTACACTGATTCTAGATATGCTTTTGGGGTAGTTCATGATTTTGGTATTATATGGCAAAGTAGACAGTTTCTAACTTCTGCTGGAACCCCCATTAAGCATGCTGGATTAGTAAAAGATCTAATGTTTGCCATGAAACTTCCAAAGAAATTAGCAGTGATTAAAGTGAAAGCACATCTCACAGCTAATACTATGGAAGCTAAAGGTAATGCTCTTGCTGATGTAGCTGCTAAACAGACCTGTTCCTATGCAACTGTACAGGTGTGTTCAGGTAGTACAGCACAGAATAAAATTCTACCTCCTGAATCAATTACTGATCTATACAAAGACGTTCCTCTATATGAAGCATGGACATGGTTAGACAAAGGAGCCACAGTGGATTCATCTGGCTGCTGGACCAAAGGGGGAAAGTATGTCACTCCCGAATCATTGCTGCCGTATTTGGCTCAACAAATACACAATTTAGGTCACAGTGGTCCAGCAGCGATGAATCACAGGTTCTCAAATCAATGGTGGAATCCAAAATTCAGAAATGTAGCCACTGAAACAGCCAAAAGATGCGTTACATGTCAGAAAAATAATGATGTGCCAGCAACAGCTACAGCAGCAACACATACCCCAGCTCCGCCAGGACCATTTCGTCACCTGCAAGTTGATTACATATCGTTGCCTCCTTGTAAGGGAAAAACTGACGTTTTAGTAGTAGTAGACAAGTTCTCGAGATGGATAGAAGCTTATCCAACAGGGCGTGCTACAGCCACACATACTGCTAAATGTCTTGTCATGGATTTTATTCCCAGATGGGGATTACCAGATTGCATTGACTCAGATCAAGGTACGCACTTCACCGGAAAAGTAGTCAAGGAAGTGTCCAAAATGTTGAAGATTAAGTGGAATCTTCACTGCCCATACAGGCCTCAAGCATCAGGACAGGTTGAACGAGCAAACAGAACAGTTAAAACCAGGCTAAGCAAAATGCATCAGGAAGGAGTACCATGGGTCGAGCGTTGCCAGCGGTATTGTGTAGTATGAGAGCGTCACCTAATAGATCAGTAGGACTAAGCCCTCATGAGATTATTACTGGAAGGCCAATGCAAATGCCAGGTGTGACTGATCTTAGAAATGCTGATGTACACATTGCCTCAGATGCCCTGATTACTTACTGTGAAAACCTCACTAAGGCAGTACAGAATGCCAGAGAGAGAGTTGAGTCGTGTTGGCAGACTCCACCAGAAGGTGGACACACAATCATCCCAGGCCAGTGGGTCATGATAAAGTCATTCAGAAACAAGCCGTTAGAGCCTAAGTGGCACGGACCATATCAAGTGATGTTGATTACAGCAGCCGCAGTGTTGTGTCAGGGAAGGAAAACCTGGACCCACGTGTCACACTGTAAAGTTGTTCCCCCTCCTACAGGGATAGGATAGGACACATGAACTAACGAGGAGCCCAGGGAAGATCTGAATACAATAGGCTTCAGGGGCCACCCCTGCGGTGAAGACTCCCTCATAGGCCTTCCCCAACCACTAGTCCATCCCTTTATCCTCACGGTTCTTTAGGTGTCACAAAATAAAATAAATAAGAAATAGGGAAAGAAGAAACAACAATAGCAGACTCAGACTGAACAGAGGAACCCTAGTGCAACCCTAGTTGCAGTCTTTTACAACAAAATACTGCTCTGTTTTTCTTTTTTTCTCTGTGCAGATACCACTTGATGGCTGTCTTGAGATCCACACGCAGCAACCTCCTCTCCTGTATATGAAGCCACAACCTATAGAAGACAACTAGACCCACTACAAAGAAAAAAAAAAAACAACGCAGAGTATCACATACGAGAACTTGATCTTTCAGCAAAATTGCACAAGATGACTGAAGACAATTCTTCATGGTTTGGAAACCTGTTAGGTGAACCCTGGCTGTGGATAAAGGAAATAGCTATGCTACTGATGTTTTTCCTACTAGTGTGCTATTTATGCATCCACAGTATCAAGTGTTTCATTCAACAATCAACCCACACCCATCACAAGGAAATGACAGTTCCAACCATAAAAGACTATTACTCGTAAAAATTTCACCAACTCTAAGCTGCATGTTTGTTTCTGTGTCAACATGCAGTTAGTAACTACAGACAATCAACACAAAACAAGTGCAATGTGCCTGTAATGATCACAAGTTACAAGAAATAACTTTTAAGTGTTTAAATTTGTATTTTGTGAGTTATTAGAACTCTCAAAGGGGGAACTGTGGGATTACAAATTTTATAAAATGATAAATACATTTTAAGGTGAAGATGCTGACATTCTAAGTAGGTCAATTCAGATAGCCCAGGCATCTGAGACATTCAACTTTTGTCTTTACGCACTTCCTGAGCATTGGGCAGGGTCCCAAGTTAAAGGTGATTGCTAAGATCAAGGCACAGCTGTGCCTTTGTCCCTATGATAATGTGAAGGTATGGGCCATACTGTCAAATTGATTGGATTAACATCTATGCATTTGAATGGCACTGTTATGCTGATTAGATCAGGATTGAGGAGACGCCGGCAACCGGCTGATTCCTGTACTACATTTGCATGCTTTGTTTAGATTGTCTCCACCTCTATGTATCACATCCCCTTGAAGGGTATAAACTCCACTGTGCTGAGCTATAGTAAGACTTGGATGACTACAACGACGCACAGTGAGTCCTCAATAAAGAGTAACTTCTGCTTGAACGATATCCCAACGTCTCCTGGTCTCTGCTTCGAAGAAGGAAAAGTTTCCAACACAGGTTCAAAAATTCATCACAGTCTGCCCGGATGATGCTACCTCAGCACTGCAGGACTGCTTTCAGACTACAGACTGGAGCATGTTTAAAGAGGCAGCCACCTACAACAACAGCACCGACCTGCATGAGTACACTGAAACAGTGAGTGCATATATCAAGAAGTGCATTGATGATGTGACAGTCACAAAGACCATCACCACACGTGCCAATCAGAAGCCGTGGATGACAACAAAGGTTCGTGGGCTGCTAAAGACCAGAGATGAGGCATTCAGATCAGGAGATAAAGCAGCCCTAAAACCAGCAAGAGCCAGCCTGTCCTGTGGCATCAAGAATGCAAAACGGTCATATGCACAAAAAAATCAATAACCACTTCACAGACAGCAGAGACTCACGGAGCCTGTGGCGAGGCATTCAGACCATCACTGACTACAAGCCCCTGCCACAGGCCTGTGATGACGACACATCCCTTCCAGACGCACTTAACCAGTTTTATTCACGGTTTGAAATGCAGAATGACACACTTGCACAAAAACTGCCCACACCTTCGACCGACCAGGCGCTCTGTCTGTCTCCAGCCGTAGTGAGGAAGACCCTGTCTAGGATTAACCCACGCAAGGCTACGGGTCCTGACAACATACCTGGCCGTGTACTGAGAGACTGTGCTGCACAGCTGACAGATGTCCTAACAGATATCTTCAACATCTCGCTGAGCCAGGCAGTCGTCCCCACGTGTCTCAAGTCCACAACCATCATACCGGTACCTAAGAAATCACCTGTGTCCTGTCTGAATGACTATCGTCCCATAGCACTGACTCCAATCATGATGAAGTGCTTTGAGAGATTAGTCATGAATCACATAAAAACCAGCCTCCCCAACACGCTCGACCCGCTCCAGTTTGCATACCGTCCAAACCGCTCTACGGATGATGCAATTTCCTCCACCCTCCACCTGGCTTTTACCCACTTAGACCAGAAGAACACTTATGTAAGAATGCTGTTCATTGACTTTAGCTCAGCACTCAACACAATAATCCCACAACAGCTCATTAATAAATTACACCTGCTGAGCCTTAACAACTCTCTCTGTAACTGGATTCTGGACTTTTTAACTGAAAGACCCCAGTCAGTCCGTGTCGGCCACAACACCTCGAGCACTACCACACTGAGCACAGGTCAGCCCGCTGCTCTTCACACTGCTGACCCACGACTGCACTGCCAAGTTCAGCTCCAACCACATCATCAAGTTCGCTGATGACACAACGGTGGTAGGTCTCATCAGCAACAACGATGAAACGCACTACAGAGAGGAAGTGGCACAGCTAGCGGCATGGTGTGGCGCGAATAACCTGTCCCTCAATGTGGAGAAGACAAAGGAGGTTGTGATGGACCTCAGGAGAAACTCCACTGACCACCCCCCACTGACCATCGACAGCTCGACTGTGGAGAGAGTCAGCAGCACTAAATTCTTGGGGTGCACATCACAGAGGATCTCACCTGGACCACCAACACCACGTCACTCTCCCAAAAGGCACGACAGCGCCTACACTTTCCTCGCCGGCTGAAAAGAGCAAGTCTCCCTCCACCAATCCTCACCATGTTCTACAGGGGAACCATTGAGAGTGTGCTGACCAGCTGCATCACTGTCTGGTATGGGAACTGCAGCGCCGCAGACCGCAAGACCCTCCAGCAGACAGTGAACACAGCTGCAAAGATCATTGGTGCCCCTCTCCCCTCCATCCTGGACATTTTCCTTTCACGATGCTCCAACAAAGCCACCAGCATCGTAAAGGACCCCACCCATCCCTCACACAGTCTCTTCCAGCTCCTGCCGTCAGGAAAACGGTACCGGAGCATCAGAGCCCGCACTGCCAGACTGCTCAACAGCTTTTTCCCCCAGGCTGTGAGAGCCTTGAACTCAAGCACGGCCCCCCTCTGAAAAACCTCATACCTCTTAAATATATATATATATATATATATATATATATATATATATATATATATATATATATTTTTTTTTTCTTTCTCCCTTGTGCAATTCTGAGTGTGCTACACACAGGTGAGTAGGCCGCACAGACCACCTGTAGTAACACACTCTCCTCTATGTGCACTAGACACTTTTTTACAACCGAGCGTACATAATCCCACAAAAAAGACTCATTACATATGTATGTTTACAAGCCCATGCACTACAGATCATCTTGTACTGTTCTCCAGCCAGGAACAGTGCTTGACTTTCTTTTTCCTCGTGCAATATTTATGTGAAACATTTGTATAGTTTGTATTTAATAGTTTATGTATGGGCAACTTTATATATTTATATGTATATTAGATCATTATATATAATTTTATATTCGATGACAATAAAGCTCAACTTGACTTGACTTGAGTCCTACTGTTCTGTTAGGAGACACTCTCATACTACACAGTACCGCTGGCAACGCCTCGACCCATGGTATTCCTTCCTGATGCATTTTGCTTAGCCTGGTTTTGATTACTCTGTTTGCTCGTTCAACCTGTGCTGATGCTTGTGGCCTGTAGGGGCAGTGTAGGTTCCACTTAATCTTCAACATTTTAGTCACTTCCTTGACTACCTGTCCTGTGAAGTGTGTACCTTGATCTGAATCAATACTATCTGGTAATCCCCATCTGGGAATGAAATCAGTAATAAGACATTTAGCAGTATGTGCAGCTGTAGCACGCCCTGTTGGATAAGCTTCTATCCATCTCGAGAACTTGTCTATTACTACCAAAACATCAGTTTTTCCCTTACAAGGAGGCAACGATATGTAATCAACTTGCAGGTGACGAAATGGTCCTGGTGGAGCTGGGGTATGTGTTGCTGCTGTAGTTGCTGCTGGCACATCATTATTTTTCTGACAAGTAACGCATCTCTTGACTGTTTTAATGGCTAGCTTTCTGAATTTTGGATTCCACCATTGATTTGAGAACCTGTGATTCATCGTTGCTGGACCACTGTGACCCAAATTGTGTATTTGTTGAGCCAAATATGGCAACAGTGATTCGGGAGCAACATACTTTCCCCTTTGGTCCAGCAACAGATGAATCCACTGTGGCTCCTTTGTCTAGCCATGCCCATGCTTCATATAGAGGAGCGTCTTTGTACAAAGCAACAATTGATTCAGGGGAGAATTGTCTTCTGTACACCTGTACATTTGCATAAGAACAAGCCTGTTTAGCAGCTACATCAGCAAGACTATTATTTAGCTTCCGTAGAATTAGTTGTGAGATGTGCTTTCACTTTGATCACCGCTAATTTCTTTGGAAGTTTCATGGAAAACCTCAAATCTTTCACTAATCCAGCATGCTTAATGGGGGACCCTGCAGAAGTTAAAAACTGTCTACTTTGCCAAATGACACCGAAATCATGAACTACTCCAAAAGCATACCTGGAATCAGTGTAGATATTTGCGACTGATCCTGAAGCTAGCGTGCATGCTCTAGTCAAGGCTACTAGTTCTGCAGCTTGAGCTGAAAAATGATCTGGAAGACGACCTGAGGCTACAACTTCAGTTGAAGAAGTTACTGCATAACCTGCACGTCTGTTACCTTCAATGACTTGAGCTGAACCATCAACAAACAACTCAAATTCTGCATTTTCTATGGGTGTTTCTGCTATTTCACTCATAGGTTTATATGTAAGCGTAACACAATCGTGAGTCATTTCACCTTCATCCTCTAACACAACTTCAGTCACTGCAGACATCATACATGAGGATGGGTTTGTAACTGGTGCACGCTGTAAAACAATGTTCGGGACTGTGAGAGTTGTTAGCCAGTTTCCCCAACGAGAAGAGGTGACAGAAGTGACTTTTGCTTGATTCATTAGTGTGGACACTGCATGTGGGCATCTTACATTTACAGTCTGTCCTAACACCATTCCTGATGAAGCCTGGAGAGCTAGATGAACTGCCTGCACTGCTCTAAGACATGGGCCCATCCCTTGAGCGACTATGTCAAGTTTACCAGAATAGTAGTGAACGGGACGTAAACTGCCCCCATGATCTTGCATTAGACATGCAGTCATAAAGCCTAAGTGTTCATGTACATAAAGCACAAAGGGCCTGTCAGATTGTGCAATTCCTAATGCTGGTGCTTGACATAGTGCTCTTTTCAAATCATTGAAAGCTTTGAGATGAATTTCTTCCATACAAACAGTATCGGAATCCTTAACCTGGCCTGAAAGGTCACAAGTCATAGAGAGGCTGAGCAATCGAGGCATAATCTTCAATCCAAGGTCTACAGTAACCTGCTGTTCCTAAAAATGATCTAAGGGTTTTAATGGTAGTAGGTGGAGGTATGGCTTTGACTGAAGCGGCTCGATCCTGTGTAATAGATCTATTTCCTGCACCAATTGTTTGACCCAGAAATGTGACTTGATTTTTAGCAATTTGAGCTGGTTTAGCAATTTTGACTGGTTCTACACCTGTCAAAAATCCACAATCATCCTTGTCTTTAGCCCAAATTGGATGATTCTGTAAGAAAGCATACTCAGGAGAAACATTATTAGTAGATATTTGTGCTGAGTAAATTTTTATGCTAGCAGATTCTGAGGACATGTCTAAAGTTAGATGTACTTGTCTGAGTAGATCCATGCCTAGAATTGCACCTGTATTTAATGGAGCACACAACAATTTTGTAGTCAGAGTCTTTGGGCCTAATTGTACCTCTATGGATGGAGTTTCATACAAAACAGAATCTTCACCTATTACACCAGTTAAACAAAGTTTAGTTTTCTTGTACGGGATGTTTAAACCTTCAGCCAATTTTATAGGAATTACTGTAATTTCTGCACCTGTATCAAGCAAAAAGTCAATCTCTTTCTCTTGTATGCTACCTTTTACAAAAATTCTTTTGTCATTGTGATGGATTACAGGGGAAAGGTAGCTACTCACAGCCCCAACAATTAGTTTTTTTCCTGTTCTTTCTGTGCTTTTAGAAGAGCCTGAGCAAGCTTTCCTAAAGTTTCGGTGGACATTGTCGGACTTACTTCAGGGTTGTAGGCTGGCTGAGAAGGAGCAGAATTATGCATAGCATTTCTTTTACTATCTTGCAACTTTTCCCTACACTCTTTCTCCCAGTGACCTGGTCTTTCACAGTAATTGCATTTGCCTTCTATTTTAGGCCATCTATTTTCTTGTGGTAAACGTAGCTGCTGCTACTCTCACTTTTGCCTTAACATCAGAATCTTTTTCCCATGTAGATAATCTGTCTAGGTTACTTCTGAGCGTTCTGTTAGACCAAGTTAAATCTAGAAATGGCAAAGCTTTTCTGCACTCAGCTGCAAGACCATCTGACCAGATGCGGACTAGGGTCCCTTGTCATCTAACACACTTTCAGGATCATCAACTATCCCACTGTAAGTTACTGCTGACTGGCAAAATCTTTCAGTATATTCACTCACAGTTTCATCTTTTCTCTGCACACAGTTCCTGATTCTGGACCAGTCAATTTTGGGTCCCAAAATATTCTTAAGAATTTTCAAAACTCCTTCTCTCAAATCGCCTTTACTAGCATGTTGTAGTTCAGAAGTAACCGCAGACTCAAAACTGTTGAATTCAGATTCAGTTAGAATTTGTAACATCAGCTGTGTTACTTCTGTTAACGACATGTCATAGAGACACATTTTACTGATCAATGCTCTTCTAAATTCAGAAAAATTTGAACGTGCTGAGGGTAAACTCTGGGATAGTCTCTCTACATCTTTAGGTCCTAGCGCTTTGGCAACAGTTTGTACTTGGACAACAGAAGAGTTTGGAGGAACACTTTCAATTCCCTTCAATCCTCTCCTAGCTCCACATACCTTCACTGAATCTATAGGCACATCAGTTACTGATTGGATGGTTACATCCGTTTCAAAGAAAGCTTGTAAGTCAGGATACATGTTACTTGACTGACTCACATCTTCCCCATCAGCTTTTGCTGCCTTTTTGTTGCAATTCAATTTTTTAGTTAAAGCGGATACTCTAGCACGAAGCTCTTTGTTCTGTTCCTCTAGCTCTGAGTTACGCTGAGACTGCTGTGTAGCTAACACTAAACCAAATTCTCTGTGGCAACAAATAATCCCTTTTAGGTTTTTCTTACGAATACACGCTCCTAGTACCTTTTTACACTCACCTACCGACCAAGTTTTGTCTGGATGGATCTCATATTTCATAGTTAGTTCTTGTCTAACTTTCTCAGTGACTATTAGGTTCATTTGCTCTCCTAACAGTGATTTGAATTCACTATCTGACCATAAAGGAGTCGCAAGACCAGGAGACGTTTTGGGTTTTCAGCAGAGTTCTTTATTGAGATACATGCTGGTTCGCGCTGCAGTCATCAAAACAAGTCTGACTAGGTCAGCGATACATTTAGTTTATATACATTTAGGCATTCATAGGCGGGCCTTAGAGGTGTTGACACAGTACCCCGAGGTGACTTCCTTTGATCAGATCAAGAACAGAGGAGGCAGGAAGTTTCCCCCAAATATAACACCTCAGCAGTCTGATATCACCAAATGGTTTTAGCACCAAAGTTGCGGGAACTAAGACTCTGTCAACATCCCAAGGATAAGTCACGAGAACTAAAACTATGTCAACATCCCATAAACACTTTGAATTCAAAGAGGAGGAAAGCTTAGTTTATAGAATAACAAAAATGGAATACTATTAAAGGTTTTTCAGTTTATATTTCAACACCGCCATTCCAGGTCTCTCCATTTTTGCCTGTTCAGCCAGTCTTTGTTTGATTTACTAGTATGTTTTGGGTCATTGTCATGTTGCACGGTCCAGTTCCGCTTTAGCTTTAATTTTCTAACAGATGGTCTCGCATGTTCTTCAAGCACCTTCTGATACACAGTAGAATTCATGGTGGATTCTGTGATGGTGAGCTGACCAGGTCCTGCTGCAGCAAAGCAGCCCCAAACCATGACACTTCCACCTCCATGCTTCACAGTTGGTATGAGGTTCTTATCCTGGAATGCTGTCTTTGGTTTACGCCAAACATATCCTCTGCTGTGGTGTCCAAATAATTCAATAATTCAAATCTGTCCAAAGAACATTATTCCAGAAATCCTGGTCTTTGTCAACATTCTCTCTGGCAAATGTCAGTCTGGCCTTGATGTTTCTCTCAGAGAGCAATGGTTTCCTCCTTGCACACCTCCCATGCAAGTTAAACTTGTGCAGTCTCTTTCTGATTGTAGAGGCATGCACGTTTACATCAACAGTAGCCAAAGTCTGCTGTAGGTCCCGAGATGACATTTTACGGTTTTTGGAGACCTCTTTTAGCATCTTGCGGTCTGCTCTTGGGGTGAACTTGCTGGGGCGACCAGACCTGGGCATGTTGGCAGTTGTTTTGAAAGCCCTCCACTTGTAGACGATCTTCTGGACAGTGGAATGACTGATTACAAAATCTTTTGAGATCTTTTTAAATCCCTTACCAGACTCCTAGGATGCTACAATGTTTTTTTTTCTGAAGGCATCTGACAGCCCTTTTGCTCTCACCATGGTGCTCACTCTCACTTCAACAGTCAGGAGCACACCAAACTAAATGTCTGAGGTTTAGATAGGGCAAGCCTCATTCAAAATGCTGAGTAACGATCTACTATTATGTGCACCTGGTGTGATACACCCGTGTGTGATTTGAGCTATTTTTAGAGGGAATACATGTGAGGGTGTCCTAACTTTTGCCTCAGTTATTATTTGCATTTTGTGGAATTACATTTTACAGAAAATCCCCTCTTCAGTTTTAATTGCTTAGATATATTAATATAATCGCTCTGTATTGTTAAAATTGGGAATAAATATCCATATATCCAAAATGTTGCAAAAATGTTACAAAAATATCCAGGCTTTCTTTCAGGCTAACTTTATAACTAATGTAATATAACATTAACATTGACTGAAAGTTGACTTAAAGAGTAGCGGTGTTCTTTGAGTTGCGTCAATAATCTCACCTTTAATTTCTCCATGCTGATGATCTGTCAAAGTTAAAGTGATGTGTATGCAAAAGGGTGAGGGTGGGTTGAGATTATGTCAGTTCACATTGAGTAATCGGACAGCTTGAGGAAAGTAGCTGTCCCTTAGTCGGCTTGTGCGTGTCCGGATGCTGTGCTACCGTCTGCCTGAGGGCAGTAGGAATAGCAGACCGTGACTTGGGTGGCTAGAGTCACTGATGATCCTCCGTGCCTTTCTCAGACACCGTCTGTTGTAAATATTCTGGAGAATGGGAAGCTCACCTCCTGTGATGTGGCTGAAAGTTCGTACCACCCTCTGCAGGGCCTTGCGGTTAAGGGCGGTGGTGTTCTCGTACCAGGCTGTGGTGCAACCAGACAGAATGCTCTCCACAGTGCAGGTGTAGAATGATCTGAGGATGTTGCGGTTCATACCGAACTTCCTCAGACGCCTGAGGTAGAACAGGCGCTGGTGAGCCTTCTTCACCACTGCATCTGTGTGATCAGACCATGTGAGGTACTCGAGGAACTTGAAGCTGTTGACCCTCTCCACTGGTGACCCATTGATGGTGATGGGGGTGTGTTCTCTTTCCTGTTTCCTGAAGTCCACAACAATCTCTTTGGTCTTGTCAATGTTGAGTGAGAGGTGGTTCTCCTGACACCAGTGTGTCAGAGCGCACCCCTTCTCTGTAGACCGTCTCGTCGTTGTCGGTGATCAGGCCTACTGCCGTTGTGTCATCAGCAAATTTTACAATGACATTAGAGCTGTGTGTGGCCACGCAGTCGTGGGTGTATAGGGAGTACAGGAGGGGGCTGAAAACATGCTCTGAGTACGCGGCCCGGAATGCCGTCATGACCCGCAGCCTTGCGAATATTCACCCGATGGAAGGACAGTGTAACATCCGCTACAGAGACAGAGAGCGTACTCGCATCTGTATCAGCGGTCACGGGAGCTCTCTCCGTAAGGGCGGGGTTATTTGTTTCGAAATGAGCGTAGAAAGGATTTAGCTCGTCCAGGAGAGAGGCAGCAGTGTTCATAGCGGGTTGTTTATTTTTTTTTAAATCCGTAATGTTGTTGATTCCCTGCCACATGCTTCTTGTGCTGTTGGAATTGAACTGACCTTCTACTTTCTCTCTGTACTGGTGTTTGGCAGCTATGATGGTTTTCCGGAGGGCATAGCTGGTGCGTTTGTACTCCTCCACATAGCTGGTGCATTTGTACTCCTCAGTATCTCCAGAATCAAACGCAGATGTCCGCGCTTTCAGGGCTGCGTGAACGTTGTTGTTTATCCACGGTTTATTGTAGGGGTAGATTCGGATAGTTTTGGTCGGCACTATGTCATCTATGCACATCTTAATGAAACACGTAATGGTATCCGAGTAAACCTCGATGTCGCCATCGGAGGCAGATCGGAACATTTTCCAGTCCACGTGATCAAAACAGTCCTGTAGCATAGAATCTGATTGGTCTGACCAGCACTGGATTGTCCTATGGGCGAGTGCTTCCTGTTTCAGCTTCTGCCTGTAAGCGGGCAGCACGGAAGAGTGGTCCGATTTGCCGAAGGGTGGGCGGGGGAGGGACTTGTAGCCATCCAGGAAGGAAGAGTAACAATGATCCAAAATCCAGTTTCCTTGTGTGTTGCATGTTATATGCTGGAAGAATTTTGGTTCTTTGAGTGCCTGGTCTGTGTCGGCTTGAGGGGGAAAGTATACAGCTGTGATGATAACAGCCGTGAACTCCCTGAGCAGCCAGTACGGTCGACACAAAAGCATGAGGTATTCCAGATCAGGGGAGCAAAAGGACTTGATTGAGTGCACATTCCTTCGATCACACCAAGCGTCATTGATCATAAAACATACACCCCCTCCTCTGCTTTTCCCCGAGAGGTCTTTCGCCCTGTCCACACGGTGCACGGAGAACCCCGTGGGTTCGAAGACTGAGTCTGGAACCTCCGCCGACATCCAGGTTTCCATAAGGCAGATAATGCAGCAGTTCCTCGTTTCTCGCTGGAAGGACATACGCACCCTCAGTTCGCAGAGCTTGTTGTCCAGTGACTGTACATTAGACAGTAGAGTGGTGGGGAGCAGGGATCGGAAGGCACGGCGTCCCAGCCTGACGAGAACACAGCTCTCTTTCCTCTTTTCCTTGTTTGTCTAAACAAAGGGCTCTGTTGGCGTGTTTGTAAACAGAGCGTCTACAAGGAACTCAAAGTCTGATTTCCGGTGAGCGACAATGTAGCCAATATCCAAAAGTGTTTGTCATATACAATTAAACTGATGACATCACACAGGAAAGACAACATGATTACATACAAAATAAACAGATAGATAAACAAAAAACTGTAGTGTCTCGACTGAGCTCGCAACATGGCTGCCACACTCTGCGCCATCTTGGATCAATTTCTGTTATTGAAAAGACTGTATTGTATATATGATAAAGCTTGAAAAACAAAATGTAGTATTTGGTACTTTAAATTTTCAAAGGAGCCAGATTAATCTTCACTGGTCATGACCTCAGTGAAGATATTGCAGGAGATGACTGGAGGCTTTGAAGGAGATATAACCTTATATCTGGACATATATAAGCCTGGACTCTATAATTGTTTTCCATAAGGCTGGAATCCTGACTCCTTGTTAGCCTGGACTCTACCATTGTTTGTCAAGAGGCTGAAATCCTGACTCCTTTGTACCCTGGACTCTACCATTGTTTGCCCTGATGTTAGATGTCTGTCTCTTTTGTGATCAGTGCTTGTTTTACTGGCATTGTTTTGCTCTTCAGCATGTGTCTTGATCTTCGTTTGCCATGTGCTGTTTATTTCCTGGTTTGAAATGTTCAGAAGGGCTAGATGATGGCAACGAGTATGCTTTGTTTTCAAAAGAGTTGGTGGTACAGTGGTAGAGCTCTTGACTACCATGCGCAAGGACCGGGGTTCGATTCCCACCCAGGGCAACAGTGGCTTATTTTGATGATTTTTGATTTCAGCAGAATATGCCTGGAAGTTAATCAAGATCCTGATTTTTTGAGACGTTTGTCTTTCCTGACAGACAGCTTCAGGTTTTTTTATCATTTGCCTGTATTCCCTATAGATGGTTGGAATCCTGACTCCTTGTTAGCTTGGACTCTACCATTGTTTGCCATTAGGCTGAAATCCTGACTCCATTGTACCCTGGACTCTACCATTGTTTGACATAAGGCTGGAATCCTGACTCATTGTTAGCCTGGACTCTACCATAGTTTGACATAAGGCTGGAATCCTGACTCATTGTTAGCCTGGACTCTACCATTGTTTGTCAAGAGGCTGAAATCCTGACACCTTTTTACCATGGCCTCTACCATTATTTGCCATAGGATGGAATTCTGACTCCTTGTTAGCCTGGACTCTACCATTGTTTGTCAAGAGGCTGAAATCCTGACATCGTTTTGCCTGGACTATACCATTGTTTGCCATGTGGCTGAAATCCTGACTAATTGTTGGCCTGGACTCTACCATTGTTTGCCAAGAGGATAAAATCCTGACACCTTTTATGCCATGGCCTCTACCAATGTTTGCCATTAGGCTGAAATCCTGACTCCTTTGTACCTGGACTCTACCATTGTTTGCCCTGATGTTAGATGTCTGTCTCTTTTGTGATCAGTGTTTGTCTTACTGGCATTGTTTTGCTCTTCAGCATGTGTCTTGATCTTCGTTTGCCATGTGCTGTTTATTTCCTGATTTGAAATGTTCAGAAGGGCTAGATGATGGCAACGAGTATGCTTTGTTTTCAAAAGAGATTGGTGGTACAGTGGTAGAGCTCTTGACTACCATGCGCAAGGACCAGGGTTCGATTCCCACCCAGGGCAACAGTGGCTTATTTTGATGATTTTTGATTTCAGCAGAATATGCCTGGAAGTTAATCAAGTTCCTGATTTTTAGAGACGTCTGTCTTTCCTGACAGACAGCTTCAGGTTTTTAATCTTTTGCCTGTATTCCCTATAGATGGTTGGAATCCTGACTCCTTGTTAGCCTGGACTATACCATTGTTTGCCATTAGGCTGAAATCCTGACTCCATTGTACCCTGATACCATTGTTTGACATAAGGATCTGACTCATTTATGGACTCTACCATAGTTTGACATAAGGCTGGAATCCTGACTCCTTTGTTAGCTGGACTCTACCATTGTTTGCCAATAGGCTGAAATCCTGACTCCTTTTACCCTGGACTCTACCATTGTTTGCCATAAGGCTGGAATCCTGACTCCTTGTTAGCCTGGACTCTACCATTGTTTGTCAAGAGGCTGAAATCCTGACTCCTTTTAGCCACTATACCATTGTTTTCCAAAGGCTGGAATCCTGACTAATTTTTAGCCTGGACTCTACCATTGTTTGCCCTGAGGTTAAATGTCTGTCTCTTTTGTGATCAGTGTTTGTCTTACTGGCATTGTTTTGCTCTTCAGCATGTGTCTTGATCTTCGTTTGCCATGTGCTGTTTAATTTCCTGGTTTGAAAAGTTTAGAAGGGCTAGATGATGGCAACAAGAATGCCTTATTTTCAAAAGAATTGGTGGTACAGTGGTAGAGTTCTTGACTGTCATGCAAGGACCAGGGTTTGATTCCCACCCAAGGCAACAGCAACTATTTTGATGAATGTTGTTTTCAGCAGAATATGCCTGGAAGTTAATCAAGTTCCTGATTTATTGAGACGTCTGTCTTTCCTGACAGACAGCTTCAGGTTTTTAATCTTTTGCCTGTATTCCCTATAGATGGTTGGAATTCTGATTCCTTGTTAGCCTGGACTATACCATTGTTTGCCATTAGGCTGAAATCCTGACTCCTTTGTACCCTGGACTCTACCATTGTTTGCCACATAAAGGCTGGAATCCTGACTCCTTTGTACCCTGGACTCTACCATTGTTTGCCAATAGGCTGAAATCCTTACTCCTTTGTAGCCTGGACTCTACCATTGTTTGCCAATAGGCTGAAATCCTGACTCCTTTGTAGCCTGGACTCTACCATTGTTTGCCTTTGACTGGACTCTAATTGTTTGCCAGGTTAAATGTCTGTGTCTTTTGTGATCAGTGTTTGTCTTTACTGGCATTGTTTTGCTCTTCAGCATGTGTCTTGATCTTCGTTTGCCATGTGCTGTTTAATTTCCTGGTTTGAAAAGTTTAGAAGGGCTAGATGATGGCAACAAGAATGCCTTTTTTTCAAAAGAATTGGTGGTACAGTGGTAGAGTTCTTGACTGTCATGCGGGAGGACCAGGGTTTGATTCCCACCCAAGGCAACAGCAACTTATTTTGATGAATGTTGTTTTCAGCAGAATATGCCTGGAAGTTAATCAAGTTCCTGATTTATTGAGACGTCTGTCTTTCCTGACAGACAGCTTCAGGTTTTTAATCTTTTGCCTGTATTCCCTATAGATGGTTGGAATTCTGACTCCTTGTTAGCCTGGACTATACCATTGTTTGCCATTAGGCTGAAATCCTGACTCCTTTGTACCCCTACCATTGTTTGACATAAGGCTGGAATCCTGACTCCTTTGTACCCTGGACTCTACCATTGTTTGCCATTAGGCTGAAATCTACATTGTTTGCCAATAGGCTGAAATCCATCTTTGTACCCTGGACTCTACCATTGTTTGCCAAAAGGCTGAAATCCTTACTCCTTTGTACCCTGGACTCTACCATTGTTTGCCATTAGGCTGAAATCCTGACTCCTTTGTACCATTGTTTCAAAGGCTGGAATCCTATTTGATTACCCTGGACTCTACCATTGTTTGCCCTGATGTTAAATGTCTGTCTCTTTTGTGATCAGTGTTTGTCTTACTGGCATTGTTTTGCTCTTCAGCATGTGTCTTGATCTTCGTTTGCCATGTGCTGTTTATTTCCTGGTTTGAAATGTTCAGAAGGGCTAGATGATGGCAACGAGTATGCTTTGTTTTCAAAAGAGTTGGTGGTACAGTGGTAGAGCTCTTGACTACCGTTTGCAAGGACCAGGGTTCGATTCCCACCCAGGGCAACAGTGGCATATTTTGATGATTTTTGATTTCAGCAGAATATGCCTGGAAGTTAATCAAGTTCCTGATTTTTAGAGACGTCTGTCTTTCCTGACAGACAGCTTCAGGTTTTTAATCTTTTGCCTGTATTCCCTATAGATGGTTGGATTTCTGACTCCTTGTTAGCCTGGACTATACCATTGTTTGCCATTAGGCTGAAATCCTGACTCCTTTTACCCTGGACTCTACCATTGTTTGACATTAAGCTGGAATCCTGACTCCTTTGTTCCCTGGACTCTACCATTGTTTGCCATTAGGCTGAAATCCTTCTCTTTGTATCCGACTCCTTGTTTCTGGACTCTACCATTGTTCCTGACAAAACATGTTTGCAACTGGAATCCTGACTCCTTTGTTAGCCTGGACTCTACCATTGTTTTCCATAAGGCTGGAATCCTGACTTCTTTTTAGCCTGGACTCTACCATTGTTTGCCCTGAGGTTAAATGTCTGTGTCTTTTGTGATCAGCGTTTGTCTTTCTGGCATTGTTTTGCTCTTCAGCATGTGTCTTGATCTTCGTTTGCCATGTGCTGTTTAATTTCTTGGTTTGAAAAGTTTAGAAGGGCTAGATGATGGCAACAAGAATGCCTTTTTTTCAAAAGAATTGGTGGTACAGTGGTAGAGTTCTTGACTGTCATGCGGGAGGACCAGGGTTTGATTCCCACCCAAGGCAACAGCAGCTTCTTTTGATGAATGTTGTTTTCAGCAGAATATGCCTGGAAGTTAATCAAGTTCCTGATTTATTGAGACGTCTGTCTTTCCTGACAGACAGCTTCAGGTTTTTAATCTTTTGCCTGTATTCCCTATAGATGGTTGGAATTCTGATTCCTTGTTAGCCTGGACTATACCATTGTTTGCCATTAGGCTGAAATCCTGACTCCTTTGTACCCTGGACTCTACCATTGTTTGCCATAAGGCTGAAATCCTGACTCCTTTGTTCCCTGGACTCTACCATTGTTTGCCATTAGGCTGAAATCCTGATACCTTTGTACCCTGGACTCTACCATTGTTTGCCATTAGGCTGAAATCCTGACTCCTTTGTACCTTGGACTCTACCATTGTTTGCCAAGAGGCTGAAATCCTGACTCCTTTTTACCCTGGACTCTACCATTGTTTGCCCTGATGTTAAATGTCTGTCTCTTTTGTGATCAGTGTTTGTCTTACTGGCATTGTTTTGCTCTTCAGCATGTGTCTTGATCTTCGTTTGCCATGTGCTGTTTATTTCCTGGTTTGAAAAGTTCAGAAGGGCTAGATGATGGCAACGAGTATGCTTTGTTTTCAAAAGAGTTGGTGGTACAGTGGTAGAGCTCTTGACTACCGTTTGCAAGGACCAGGGTTCGATTCCCACCCAGGGCAACAGTGGCATATTTTGATGATTTTTGATTTCAGCAGAATATGCCTGGAAGTTAATCAAGTTCCTGATTTTTTAGAGACGTCTGTCTTTCCTGACAGACAGCTTCAGGTTTTTAATCTTTTGCCTGTATTCCCTATAGATGGTTGGATTTCTGACTCCTTGTTAGCCTGGACTATACCATTGTTTGCCATTAGGCTGAAATCCTGACTCCTTTGTCCTGACTCTCCTGTTGACTAACTACATTGTTTGAAATTAGGCTGAAATCCTGACTCCTTTGTATCCTGGACTCTACCATTGTTTGACAAAAGGCTGGAATCCTGACTCCTTGTTACCCTGGACTCTACCATTGTTTTCCATAAGGCTGGAATCCTGACTCCTTTTTACCCTGGACTCTACCATTGTTTGCCCTGAGGTTAAATGTCTGTGTCTTTTGTGATCAGCGTTTGTCTTACTGGCATTGTTTTGCTCTTCAGCATGTGTCTTGATCTTCGTTTGCCATGTACTGTTTAATTTCCTGGTTTGAAAAGTTTAGAAGGGCTAGATGATGGCAACAAGAATGCCTTTTTTTCAAAAGAATTGGTGGTACAGTGGTAGAGTTCTTGACTGTCATGCGGGAGGACCAGGGTTTGATTCCCACCCAAGGCAACAGCAACTTCTTTTGATGAATGTTGTTTTCAGCAGAATATGCCTGGAAGTTAATCAAGTTCCTGATTTATTGAGACGTCTGTCTTTCCTGACAGACAGCTTCAGGTTTTTAATCTTTTGCCTGTATTCCCTATAGATGGTTGGAATTCTGATTCCTTGTTAGCCTGGACTATACCATTGTTTGCCATTAGGCTGAAATCCTGACTCCTTTGTACCCTGGACTCTACCATTGTTTGCCATTAGGCTGAAATCCTGACTCCTTTGTACCCTGGACTCTACCATTGTTTGCCATTAGGCTGAAATCCTGACTCCTTTGTCCTAAACTTGTTTGCTCTTCCTGTTTGTACAACCATTGGTTGTCGTGAAATCCTGACTCTTGTACCCTGGACTCTACCATTGTTTGCCCTGATGTTAAATGTCTGTCTTTTTTGTGATCAGTGTTTGTCTTACTGGCATTGTTTTGCTCTTCAGCATGTGTCTTGATCTTCGTTTGCCATGTGCTGTTTATTTCCTGATTTGAAATGTTCAGAAGGGCTAGATGATGGCAACGAGTATGCTTTGTTTTCAAAAGAGTTGGTGGTACAGTGTTAGAGCTCATGATTGCTATGTGCAAGGACCAGGGTTCGATTCCCACCCAGGGCAACAGTGGCATATTTTGATGATTTTTGATTTCAGCAGAATATGCCTGGAAGTTAATCAAGTTCCTGATTTTTAGAGACGTCTGTCTTTCCTGACAGACAGCTTCAGGTTTTTAATCTTTTGCCTGTATTCCCTATAGATGGTTGGATTTCTGACTCCTTGTTAGCCTGGACTATACCATTGTTTGCCATTAGGCTGAAATCCTGACTCCGTTGTACCCTGGACTCTACCATTGTTTGACATAAAGCTGGAATCCTGACTCCTTTGTACCCTGGACTCTACCATTGTTTGCCATTAGGCTGAAATCCTTACTCCTTTGTTATCCTGGACTCTACCATTGTTTGACAAAAGTCTGGAATCCTGACTCCTTGTTAGCCTGGACTCTACCATTGTTTTCCATAAGGCTGGAATCCTGACTTCTTTTTAGCCTGGACTCTACCATTGTTTGCCCTGAGGTTAAATGTCTGTGTCTTTTGTGATCAGCGTTTGTCTTTCTGGCATTGTTTTGCTCTTCAGCATGTGTCTTGATCTTCGTTTGCCATGTACTGTTTAATTTCTTGGTTTGAAAAGTTTAGAAGGGCTAGATGATGGCAACAAGAATGCCTTTATTTTCAAAAGAATTGGTGGTACAGTGGTAGAGTTCTTGACTGTCATGCGGGAGGACCAGGGTTTGATTCCCACCCAAGGCAACAGCAACTTCTTTTGATGAATGTTGTTTTCAGCAGAATATGCCTGGAAGTTAATCAAGTTCCTGATTTATTGAGACGTCTGTCTTTCCTGACAGACAGCTTCAGGTTTTTAATCTTTTGCCTGTATTCCCTATAGATGGTTGGAATTCTGATTCCTTGTTAGCCTGGACTATACCATTGTTTGCCATTAGGCTGAAATCCTGACTCCTTTGTACCCTGGACTATACCATTGTTTGCCATTAGGCTGAAATCCTGACTCCTTTGTTCCCGTTTTTATGAAATCTGATTTGTACCCTGGACTCTACCATTGTTTGCCATTAGGCTGAAATCCTGACTCCTTTGTACCTTGGACTCTTCCATTGTTTGTCAAGAGGCTGAAATCCTGACTCCTTTGTACCCTGGACTCTACCATTGTTTGCCCTGATGTTAAATGTCTGTCTCTTTTGTGATCAGTGTTTGTCTTACTGGCATTGTTTTGCTCTTCAGCATGTGTCTTAATCTTCGTTTGCCATGTGCTGTTTATTTCCTGATTTGAAATGTTCAGAAGGGCTAGATGATGGCAACGAGTATGCTTTGTTTTCAAAAGAGTTGGTGGTACAGTGGTAGAGCTCTTGACTACCGTTTGCAAGGACCAGGGTTCGATTCCCACCCAGGGCAACAGTGGCATATTTTGATGATTTTTGATTTCAGCAGAATATGCCTGGAAGTTAATCAAGTTCCTGATTTTTTAGAGACGTCTGTCTTTCCTGACAGACAGCTTCAGGTTTTTAATCTTTTGCCTGTATTCCCTATAGATGGTTGGATTTCTGACTCCTTGTTAGCCTGGACTATACCATTGTTTGCCATTAGGCTGAAATCCTGACTCCTTTGTACCCTGGACTCTACCATTGTTTGCCATTAGGTGAAATCCTGACTCCTTTGTATCTCATTGTTTGCCATTAGGCTGGAATCTTACTCCATTTATACTGACAAAAGTCTGGAATCCTGACTCTTGTTAGCCTGGACTCTACCATTGTTTTCCATAAGGCTGGAATCCTGACTTCTTTTTAGCCTGGACTCTACCATTGTTTGCCCTGAGGTTAAATGTCTGTGTCTTTTGTGATCAGCGTTTGTCTTTCTGGCATTGTTTTGCTCTTCAGCATGTGTCTTGATCTTCGTTTGCCATGTGCTGTTTAATTTCTTGGTTTGAAAAGTTTAGAAGGACTAGATGATGGCAACAAGAATGCCTTCTTTTCAAAAGAATTGGTGGTACAGTGGTAGAGTTCTTGACTGTCATGCGGGAGGACCAGGGTTTGATTCCCACCCAAGGCAACAGTGGCATATTTTGATGATTTTTGATTTCAGCAGAATATGCCTGGAAGTTAATCAAGTTCCTGATTTTTAGAGACGTCTGTCTTTCCTGACAGACAGCTTCAGGTTTTTAATCTTTTGCCTGTATTCCCTATAGATGGTTGGATTTCTGACTCCTTGTTAGCCTGGACTATACCATTGTTTGCCATTAGGCTGAAATCCTGACTCCGTTGTACCCTGGACTCTACCATTGTTTGACATAAAGCTGGAATCCTGACTTCTTTGTTCCCTGGATTCTACCATTGTTTGCCATTAGGCTGAAATCCTTACTCCTTTGTATCCTGGACTCTACCATTGTTTGACAAAAGTCTGGAATCCTGACTCCTTGTTAGCCTGGACTCTACCATTGTTTTCCATAAGGCTGGAATCCTGACTTCTTTTTAGCCTGGACTCTACCATTGTTTGCCCTGAGGTTAAATGTCTGTGTCTTTTGTGATCAGCGTTTGTCTTTCTGGCATTGTTTTGCTCTTCAGCATGTGTCTTGATCTTCGTTTGCCATGTACTGTTTAATTTCTTGGTTTGACAAGTTTAGAAGGGCTAGATGATGGCAACAAGAATGCCTTATTTTCAAAAGAATTGGTGGTACAGTGGTAGAGTTCTTGACTGTCGTGCGGGAGGACCAGGGTTTGATTCCCACCCAAGGCAACAGCAACTTCTTTTGATGAATGTTGTTTTCAGCAGAATATGCCTGGAAGTTAATCAAGTTCCTGATTTATTGAGACGTCTGTCTTTCCTGACAGACAGCTTCAGGTTTTTAATCTTTTGCCTGTATTCCCCATAGATGGTTGGAATTCTGATTCCTTGTTAGCCTGGACTATACCATTGTTTGCCATTAGGCTGAAATCCTGACTCCTTTGTACCCTGGACTCTACCATTGTTTGCCATTAGGCTGAAATCCTGACTCCTTTGTACCTTGGACTCTACCATTGTTTGCCAAGAGGCTGAAATCCTGACTCCTTTGTTATTTTTCCATTGTTTTCAAAGGTGGAATCCTGATCTTTTTACCCTGGACTCTACCATTGTTTGCCCTGATGTTAAATGTCTGTCTCTTTTGTGATCAGTGTTTGTCTTACTGGCATTGTTTTGCTCTTCAGCATGTGTCTTGATCTTCGTTTGCCATGTGCTGTTTATTTCCTGATTTGAAATGTTCAGAAGGGCTAGATGATGGCAACGAGTATGCTTTGTTTTCAAAAGAGTTGGTGGTACAGTGGTAGAGCTCTTGACTACCGTTTGCAAGGACCAGGGTTCGATTCCCACCCAGGGCAACAGTGGCATATTTTTGATGATTTTTGATTTCAGCAGAATATGCCTGGAAGTTAATCAAGTTCCTGATTTTTTAGAGACGTCTGTCTTTCCTGACAGACAGCTTCAGGTTTTTAATCTTTTGCCTGTATTCCCTATAGATGGTTGGATTTCTGACTCCTTGTTAGCCTGGACTATACCATTGTTTGCCATTAGGCTGAAATCCTGACTCCGTTGTACCCTGGACTCTACCATTGTTTGACATAAAGCTGGAATCCTGACTCCTTTGTTCCTGGACTCTACCATTGTTTGCCATTAGGCTGAAATCCTTACTCCTTTGTTTCCTGGACTCTACCATTGTTTGACAAAAGTCTGGAATCCTGACTCCTTGTTAGCCTGGACTCTACCATTGTTTTCCATAAGGCTGGAATCCTGACTTCTTTTTTAGCCTGGACTCTACCATTGTTTGCCCTGAGGTTAAATGTCTGTGTCTTTTGTGATCAGCGTTTGTCTTTCTGGCATTGTTTTGCTCTTCAGCATGTGTCTTGATCTTCGTTTGCCATGTACTGTTTAATTTCTTGGTTTGAAAAGTTTAGAAGGGCTAGATGATGGCAACAAGAATGCCTTTTTTCAAAAGAATTGGTGGTACAGTGGTAGAGTTCTTGACTGTCATGCGGGAGGACCAGGGTTTGATTCCCACCCAAGGCAACAGCAACTTCTTTTGATGAATGTTGTTTTCAGCAGAATATGCCTGGAAGTTAATCAAGTTCCTGATTTATTGAGATGTCTGTCTTTCCTGACAGACAGCTTCAGGTTTTTAATCTTTTGCCTGTATTCCCTATAGATGGTTGGAATTCTGATTCCTTGTTAGCCTGGACTATACCATTGTTTGCCATTAGGCTGAAATCCTGACTCCTTTATACCCTGGACTATACCATTGTTTGCCATTAGGCTGAAATCCTGACTCCTTTGTTCCCTGGACTCTACCATTGTTTGCCATTAGGCTGAAATCCTGACTCCTTTGTACCCTGGACTCTACCATTGTTTGCCATTAGGCTGAAATCCTGACTCCTTTGTACCTTGGACTCTTCCATTGTTTGTCAAGAGGCTGAAATCCTGACTCCTTTGTACCCTGGACTCTACCATTGTTTGCCCTGATGTTAAATGTCTGTCTCTTTTGTGATCAGTGTTTGTCTTACTGGCATTGTTTTGCTCTTCAGCATGTGTCTTAATCTTCGTTTGCCATGTGCTGTTTATTTCCTGATTTGAAATGTTCAGAAGGGCTAGATGATGGCAACGAGTATGCTTTGTTTCCAAAAGAGTTGGTGGTACAGTGGTAGAGCTCTTGACTACCGTTTGCAAGGACCAGGGTTCGATTCCCACCCAGGGCAACAGTGGCATATTTTGATGATTTTTGATTTCAGCAGAATATGCCTGGAAGTTAATCAAGTTCCTGATTTTTAGAGACGTCTGTCTTTCCTGACAGACAGCTTCAGGTTTTTAATCTTTTGCCTGTATTCCCTATAGATGGTTGGATTTCTGACTCCTTGTTAGCCTGGACTATACCATTGTTTGCCATTAGGCTGAAATCCTGACTCCTTTGTTCCCTGGACTCTACCATTGTTTGCCATTAGGCTGAAATCCTTACTCCTTTGTATCCTGGACTCTACCATTGTTTGACAAAAGTCTGGAATCCTGACTCCTTGTTAGCCTGGACTCTACCATTGTTTTCCATAAGGCTGGAATCCTGACTTCTTTTTAGCCTGGACTCTACCATTGTTTGCCCTGAGGTTAAATGTCTGTGTCTTTTGTGATCAGCGTTTGTCTTTCTGGCATTGTTTTGCTCTTCAGCATGTGTCTTGATCTTCGTTTGCCATGTACTGTTTATTTTCTTGGTTTGAAAAGTTTAGAAGGGCTAGATGATGGCAACAAGAATGCCATATTTTCAAAAGAATTGGTGGTACAGTGGTAGAGTTCTTGACTGTCATGCGGGAGGACCAGGGTTTGATTCCCACCCAAGGCAACAGCAACTTCTTTTGATGAATGTTGTTTTCAGCAGAATATGCCTGGAAGTTAATCAAGTTCCTGATTTATTGAGACGTCTGTCTTTCCTGACAGACAGCTTCAGGTTTTTAATCTTTTGCCTGTATTCCCTATAGATGGTTGGAATTCTGATTCCTTGTTAGCCTGGACTATACCATTGTTTGCCATTAGGCTGAAATCCTGACTCCTTTGTTCCCTGGACTCTACCATTGTTTGCCATTAGGCTGAAATCCTGACTCCTTTGTACCCTGGACTCTACCATTGTTTGCCATTAGGCTGAAATCCTGACTCCTTTTTACCTTGGACTCTACCATTGTTTGCCATAAGGCTGAAATCCTGACTCCTTTGTACCCTGGACTCTACCATTGTTTGCCCTGATGTTAAATGTCTGTCTCTTTTGTGATCAGTGTTTGTCTTACTGGCATTGTTTTGCTCTTCAGCATGTGTCTTAATCTTCGTTTGCCATGTGCTGTTTATTTCCTGATTTGAAATGTTCAGAAGGGCTAGATGATGGCAACGAGTATGCTTTGTTTTCAAAAGAGTTGGTGGTACAGTGGTAGAGCTCTTGACTACCGTTTGCAAGGACCAGGGTTCGATTCCCACCCAGGGCAACAGTGGCATATTTTGATGATTTTTGATTTCAGCAGAATATGCCTGGAAGTTAATCAAGTTCCTGATTTTTAGAGACGTCTGTCTTTCCTGACAGACAGCTTCAGGTTTTTAATCTTTTGCCTGTATTCCCTATAAATGGTTGGATTTCTGACTCCTTGTTAGCCTGGACTATACCATTGTTTGCCATTAGGCTGAAATCCTGACTCCTTTGTTCCCTGGACTCTACCATTGTTTGACATAAAGCTGAAATCCTGACTCCTTTGTTCCCTGGACTCTACCATTGTTTGCCATTAGGCTGAAATCCTTACTCCTTTGTATCCTGGACTCTACCATTGTTTGACAAAAGTCTGGAATCCTGACTCCTTGTTAGCCTGGACTCTACCATTGTTTTCCATAAGGCTGGAATCCTGACTTCTTTTTTAGCCTGGACTCTACCATTGTTTGCCCTGAGGTTAAATGTCTGTGTCTTTTGTGATCAGCGTTTGTCTTTCTGGCATTGTTTTGCTCTTCAGCATGTGTCTTGATCTTCGTTTGCCATGTACTGTTTAATTTCTTGGTTTGAAAAGTTTAGAAGGGCTAGATGATGGCAAAAAGAATGCCTTATTTTCAAAAGAATTGGTGGTACAGTGGTAGAGTTCTTGACTGTCATGCGGAGGACCAGGGTTTGATTCCCACCCAAGGCAACAGCAACTTCTTTTGATGAATGTTGTTTTCAGCAGAATATGCCTGGAAGTTAATCAAGTTCCTGATTTATTGAGACGTCTGTCTTTCCTGACAGACAGCTTCAGGTTTTTAATCTTTTGCCTGTATTCCCTATAGATGGTTGGAATTCTGATTCCTTGTTAGCCTGGACTATACCATTGTTTGCCATTAGGCTGAAATCCTGACTCCTTTGTACCCACCATTGTTTGCCAAGGCTGAAATCCTGACTCCTTTGTACCTGGACTCTTCCATTGTTTGTCAAGAGGCTGAAACCTGACTCCTTTACCTGGACTCTACCATTGTTTGCCCTGATGTTAAATGTCTGTCTCTTTTGTGATCAGTGTTTGTCTTACTGGCATTGTTTTGCTCTTCAGCATGTGTCTTGATCTTCGTTTGCCATGTGCTGTTTATTTCCTGATTTGAAATGTTCAGAAGGGCTAGATGATGGCAACGAGTATGCTTTGTTTTCAAACGAGTTGGTGGTACAGTGGTAGAGCTCTTGACTACTGTTTGCAGGGACCAGGGTTCGATTCCCACCCAGGGCAACAGTGGCATATTTTGATGATTTTTGATTTCAGCAGAATATGCCTGGAAGTTAATCAAGTTCCTGATTTTTAGAGAGGCCTGTGTCTTTCCTGACAGACAGCTTCAGGTTTTTAATCTTTTCTGTATTCCCTTTTTATGTCCGCCTGTATTCCCTATAGATGGTTGGATGTCTGACTCCTTGTTAGCCTGGACTATACCATTGTTTGCCATTAGGCTGAAATCCTTACTCCTTTGTATCCTGGACTCTACCATTGTTTGACAAAAGTCTGGAATCCTGACTCCTTGTTAGCCTGGACTCTACCATTGTTTTCCATAAGGCTGGAATCCTGACTTCTTTTTAGCCTGGACTCTACCATTGTTTGCCCTGAGGTTAAATGTCTGTGTCTTTTGTGATCAGCGTTTGTCATTCTGGCATTGTTTTGCTCTTCAGCATGTGTCTTGATCTTCGTTTGCCATGTGCTGTTTAATTTCTTGGTTTGAAAAGTTTAGAAGGGCTAGATGATGGCAACAAGAATGCCTAATTTTCAAAAGAATTGGTGGTACAGTGGTAGAGTTCTTGACTGTCATGTGGGAGGACCAGGGTTTGATTCCCACCCAAGGCAACAACAACTTCTTTTGATGAATGTTGTTTTCAGCAGAATATGCCTGGAAGTTAATCAAGTTCCTGATTTATTCAGACGTCTGTCTTTCCTGACAGACAGCTTCAGGTTTTTAATCTTTTGCCTGTATTCCCTATAGATGGTTGGAATTCTGATTCCTTGTTAGCCTGGACTATACCATTGTTTGCCAAGGGGCTGAAATCCTGACTCCTTTGTACCCTGGACTCTACCATTGTTTGCCATTAGGCTGAAATCCTGACTCCTTTGTACCCTGGACTCTTCCATTGTTTGCCAAGAGGCTGAAATCCTGACTCCTTTGTACCTCTTAGAGGGATTATCTTGTACCCTGGACTCTACCATTGTTTGCCCTGATGTTAAATGTCTGTCTCTTTTGTGATCAGTGTTTGTCTTACTGGCATTGTTTTGCTCTTCAGCATGTGTCTTGATCTTCGTTTGCCATGTGCTGTTTATTTCCTGATTTGAAATGTTCAGAAGGGCTAGATGATGGCAACGAGTATGCTTTGTTTTCAAAAGAGTTGGTGGTACAGTGGTAGAGCTCTTGACTACCGTTTGCAAGGACCAGGGTTCGATTCCCACCCAGGGCAACAGTGGCATATTTTGATGATTTTTGATTTCAGCAGAATATGCCTGGAAGTTAATCAAGTTCCTGATTTTTAGAGACGTCTGTCTTTCCTGACAGACAGCTTCAGGTTTTTAATCTTTTGCCTGTATTCCCTATAGATGGTTGGATTTCTGACTCCTTGTTAGCCTGGACTATACCATTGTTTGCCATTAGGCTGAAATCCTGACTCCGTTGTACCCTGGACTCTACCATTGTTTGACATAAAGCTGGAATCCTGACTCCTTTGTTCCCTGGACTCTACCATTGTTTGCCATTAGGCTGAAATCCTTACTCCTTTGTATCCTGGACTCTACCATTTTTTGACAAAAGTCTGGAATCCTGACTCCTTGTTAGCCTGGACTCTATCATTGTTTTCCATAAGGCTGGAATCCTGACTTCTTTTTACCCTGGACTCTACCATTGTTTGCCCTGAGGTTAAATGTCTGTCTCTTTTGTGATCAGTGTTTGTCTTACTGGCATTGTTTTGCTCTTCAGCATGTGTCTTGATCTTCGTTTGCCATGTACTGTTTAATTTCTTGGTTTGAAAAGTTTAGAAGGGCTAGATGATGGCAACAAGAATGCCTTCATTTCAAAAGAATTGGTGGTACAGTGGTAGAGTTCTTGACTGTCATGCGGGCGGGCCAGGGTTGGTTCCCACCCAAGGCAACAGCAACTTCTTTTGATGAATGTTGTTTTCAGCAGAATATGCCTGGAAGTTAATCAAGTTCCTGATTTATTCAGACGTCTGTCTTTCCTGACAGACAGCTTCAGGTTTTTAATCTTTTGCCTGTATTCCCTATAGATGGTTGGAATTCTGATTCCTTGTTAGCCTGGACTATACCATTGTTTGCTATTAGGCTGAAATCCTGACTCCTTTGTTCCCTGGACTCTACCATTGTTTGCCATTAGGCTGAAATCCTTACTCCTTTGTATCCTGGACTCTACCATTGTTTGACAAAGGCTGGAATCCTGACTCCTTGTTAACAGAAATACACCTGGAATCCTTGATGAATGTTGATTACCCTGGACTTACCATTGTTTGCCATTAGGCTGAAATCCTTACTCCTTTGAATCCTGGACTCTACCATTTTTGACAAAAGTCTGGAATCCTGACTCCTTGTTATACACAGAAATACACCTGGAATCCTTGATGAATGTTGATTATATGGACTCTACCATTGTTTGCCATTAGGCTGAAATCCTTACTCCTTTGAATCCTGGACTCTACCATTGTTTGACAAAAGTCTGGAATCCTGACTCCTTGTTATACTACAGAAATAAGGCTGGAATCCTTGATGAATGTTGATTCCTGGACTCTACCATTGTTTGCCCTGATGTTAAATTTCTGTGTACTTTGTGATCAGTGTTTGTCTTACTGGCATTGTTTTGCTCTTCAGCATGTGTCTTGATATTCGTTTGCCATGTGCTGTTTATTTCCTTGTTTGAAAACTTCAGAAGGGCAAGATGATGGCAATGAGTATGGTTTATTTTGAAATGAGTTGGTGGTACAGTGGTAGAGCTCATGACTGCTATGCGCATTGACCAGGGTTCGATTCCCACCCAGGGCAACAGTGGCATATTTTGATGATTTTTGATTTCAGCAGAATATGCCTGGAAGTTAATCAAGTTCCTGATTTTTAGAGACGTCTGTCTTTCCTGACAGACAGCTTCAGGTTTTTAATCTTTTGCCTGTATTCCCTATAGATGGTTGGATTTCTGACTCCTTGTTAGCCTGGACTATACCATTGTTTGCCATTAGGCTGAAATCCTGACTCCTGTTGTACCCTGGACTCTACCATTGTTTGACATAAAGCTGGAATCCTGACTCCTTTGTTCCCTGGACTCTACCATTGTTTGCCATTAGGCTGAAATCCTTACTCCTTTGTATCCTGGACTCTACCATTGTTTGACAAAAGGCTTGGAATCCTGACTCCTTGTTAGCCTGGACTCTACCATTGTTTTCCATAAGGCTGGAATCCTGACTTCTTTTTAGCCTGGACTCTACCATTGTTTGCCCTGAGGTTAAATGTCTGAGTCTTTTGTTCCTGGACTTACCATTCTTGGCATTGGTTTGCTCTTCAGCATGTGTCTTGATCTTGTTTGATGTGCTGTTTAATTTGCATTGTGCTGGACTTTAACCATTGTTTGCCCTGATGTTACATTTCTGTGTATTTTGTGATCAGTGTTTGTCTTACTGGCATTGTTTTGCTCTTCAGCATGTGTCTTGATATTCGTTTGCCATGTGCTGTTTATTTCCTTGTTTGAAAACTTCAGAAGGGCAAGATGATGGCAATGAGTATGGTTTATTTTGAAATTAGTTGGTAGTACAGTGGTAGAGCTCTTGATTGCTATGCGCATTGACCAGGGTTCGATTCCCACCCAGGGCAACAGTGGCATATTTTGATGATTTTTGATTTCAGCAGAATATGCCTGGAAGTTAATCAAGTTCCTGATTTTTTGAGACGTATGTCTTTCCTGACAGACAGCTTCAGGTTTTTAATCTTTTGCCTGTATTCCCTATAGATGGTTGGATTTCTGACTCCTTGTTAGCCTGGACTATACCATTGTTTGCCATTAGGCTGAAATCCTGACTCCGTTGTACCCTGGACTCTACCATTGTTTGACATAAAGCTGGAATCCTGACTCCTTTGTTCCCTGGACTCTACCATTGTTTGCCATTAGGCTGAAATCCTTACTCCTTTGTATCCTGGACTCTACCATTGTTTGACAAAAGTCTTGGAATCCTGACTCCTTGTTAGCCTGGACTCTACCATTGTTTTCCATAAGGCTGGAATCCTGACTTCTTTTAGCCTGGACTCTACCATTGTTTGCCCTGAGGTTAAATGTCTGTGTCTTTTGTGATCAGCGTTTGTCATTCTGGCATTGTTTTGCTCTTCAGCATGTGTCTTGATCTTCGTTTGCCATGTGCTGTTTAATTTCTTGGTTTGAAAAGTTTAGAAGGGCTAGATGATGGCAACAAGAATGCCTTATTTTCAAAAGAATTGGTGGTACAGTGGTAGAGTTCTTGACTGTCATGCGGGAGGACCAGGGTTTGATTCCCACCCAAGGCAACAGCAACTTCTTTTGATGAATGTTGTTTTCAGCAGAATATGCCTGGAAGTTAATCAAGTTCCTGATTTATTGAGACGTCTGTCTTTCCTGACAGACAGCTTCAGGTTTTTAATCTTTTGCCTGTATTCCCTATAGATGGTTGGAATTCTGATTCCTTGTTAGCCTGGACTATACCATTGTTTGCCATTAGGCTGAAATCCTGACTCCTTTGTACCCTGGACTATACCATTGTTTGCCATTAGGCTGAAATCCTGACTCCTTTGTACCCTGGACTATACCATTGTTTGCCATTAGGCTAAATCCTGACTCCTTTGTACCCTGGACTCTACCATTGTTTGCCATTAGGCTGAAATCCTTACTCCTTTGTACCCTGGACTATACCATTGTTTGCCATTAGGCTGAAATCCTGACTCCTTTGTACCCTGGACTCTTCCATTGTTTGCCATAGAGGCTGAAATCCTGACTCCTTTTTACCCTGGACTCTACCATTGTTTGCCCTGATGTTAAATGTCTGTCTCTTTTGTGATCAGTGTTTGTCTTACTGGCATTGTTTTGCTCTTCAGCATGTGTCTTAATCTTCGTTTGCCATGTGCTGTTTATTTCCTGATTTGAAATGTTCAGAAGGGCTAGATGATGGCAACGAGTATGCTTTGTTTTCAAAAGAGTTGGTGGTACAGTGGTAGAGCTCTTGACTACCGTTTGCAAGGACCAGGGTTCGATTCCCACCCAGGGCAACAGTGGCATATTTTGATGATTTTTGATTTCAGCAGAATATGCCTGGAAGTTAATCAAGTTCCTGATTTTTAGAGACGTCTGTCTTTCCTGACAGACAGCTTCAGGTTTTTAATCTTTTGCCTGTATTCCCTATAGATGGTTGGATTTCTGACTCCTTGTTAGCCTGGACTATACCATTGTTTGCCATTAGGCTGAAATCCTGACTCCGTTGTACCCTGGACTCTACCATTGTTTGACATAAAGCTGGATTCCTGACTCCTTTGTTCCTGGACTCTACCATTGTTTGCCATTAGGCTGAAATCCTTACTCCTTGTTAGCCTGGACTCTACCATTGTTTTCCATAAGGCTGGAATCCTGACTTTTTTACCCTGGACTCTACCATTGTTTGCCCTGATGTTAAATGTCTGTCTCTTTTGTGATCAGTGTTTGTCTTACTGGCATTGTTTTGCTCTTCAGCATGTGTCTTGATATTCGTTTGCCATGTGCTGTTTATTTCCTGGGTTTGAAAAGTTCAGAAGGGCTAGATGATGGCAATGAGTATGCTTTATTTTGAAAAGAGTTGGTGGTACAGTGGTAGAGCTCTTGACTGTTATGCGCATGGACCAGGGTTCGATTCCCACCCAGGGCAACAGTGGCATATTTTGATGATTGTTGATTTCAGCAGAATATGCCTGGAAGTTAATCAAGTTCCTGATTTTTTAGAGACGTCTGTCTTTCCTGACAGACAGCTTCAGGTTTTTAATCTTTTGCCTGTATTCCCTATAGATGGTTGGATTTCTGACTCCTTGTTAGCCTGGACTACACCATTGTTTGCCATTAGGCTGAAATCCTGACTCCTTTGTACCCTGGACTCTACCATTGTTTGACATAAAGCTGGAATCCTGACTCCTTTGTTCCCTGGACTCTACCATTGTTTGACATATAGGCTGAAATCCTGACTTCTTTGTACCCTGGACTCTACCATTGTTTGACAAAAGTCTGGAATCCTGACTCCTTGTTAGCCTGGACTCTACCATTGTTTTCCATAAGGCTGGAATCCTGACTTCTTTTTAGCCTGGACTCTACCATTGTTTGAGAAAAGTCTGGAATCCTGACTTTTTGTTCCCTGGACTCTACCATTGTTTGACAAAAGTCTGGAATCCTGACTCCTTTTAGCCTGGACTCTACCATTGTTTTCCATAAGGCTGGAATCCTGACTTCTTTTAGCCTGGACTCTACCATTGTTTGCCCTGAGGTTAAATGTATGTGTCTTTTGTGATCAGCGTTTGTCTTTCTGGCATTGTTTTGCTCTTCAGCATGTGTCTTGATCTTCGTTTGCCATGTGCTGTTTAATTTCTTGGTTTGAAAAGTTTAGAAGGACTAGATGATGGCAACAAGAATGCCTTCTTTTCAAAAGAATTGGTGGTACAGTGGTAGAGTTCTTGACTGTCATGCGGGAGGACCAGGGTTTGATTCCCACCCAAGGCAACAGCAACTTCTTTTGATGAATGTTGTTTTCAGCAGAATATGCCTGGAAGTTAATCAAGTTCCTGATTTTTTGAGACGTCTGTCTTTCCTGACAGACAGCTTCAGGTTTTTAATCTTTTGCCTGTATTCCCTATAGATGGTTGGAATTCTGATTCCTTGTTAGCCTGGACTATACCATTGTTTGCCATTAGGCTGAAATCCTGACTCCTTTGTACCCTGGACTAACCATTGTTTGCCATTAGGCTGAAATCCTGACTCCTTTGTACCCTGGACTATACCATTGTTTGCCATTAGGCTTAAATCCTTACTCCTTTGTATCCTGGACTCTACCATTGTTTGCCATTAGGCTGAAATCCTTACTCTTTGTACCCTGGACTATACCATTGTTTGCCATTAGGCTGAAATCCTGACTCCTTTGTACCCTGGACTCTACCATTGTTTGCCATTAGGTGAAATCCTGACTCCTTTTTACCTTGGACTCTCCCATTGTTTGCCCTGATGTTAAATGTCTGTCTCTTTTGTGATCAGTGTTTGTCTTACTGGCATTGTTTTGCTCTTCAGCATGTGTCTTAATCTTCGTTTGCCATGTGCTGTTTATTTCCTGATTTGAAATGTTCAGAAGGGCTAGATGATGGCAACGAGTATGCTTTGTTTTCAAAAGAGTTGGGGGTACAGTGGTAGAGTTCTTGACTACCGTTTGCAAGGACCAGGGTTCGATTCCCACCCAGGGCAACAGTGGCATATTTTGATGATTTTTGATTTCAGCAGAATATGCCTGGAAGTTAATCAAGTTCCTGATTTTTTAGAGACGTCTGTCTTTCCTGACAGACAGCTTCAGGTTTTTAATCTTTTGCCTGTATTCCCTATAGATGGTTGGATTTCTGACTCCTTGTTAGCCTGGACTATACCATTGTTTGCCATTAGGCTGAAATCCTGACTCCGGTGTACCCTGGACTCTACCATTGTTTGACATAAAGCTGGAATCCTGACTCCTTTGTTCCCTGGACTCTACCATTGTTTGCCATTAGGCTGAAATCCTTACTCCTTTGTATCCTGGACTCTACCATTGTTTTCCATAAGGCTGGAATCCTGACTTCTTTTTACCCTGGACTCTACCATTGTTTGCCCTGATGTTAAATGTCTGTCTCTTTTGTGATCAGTGTTTGTCTTACTGGCATTGTTTTGCTCTTCAGCATGTGTCTTGATATTCGTTTGCCATGTGCTGTTTATTTCCTTGGTTTGAAAACTTCAGAAGGGCAAGATGATGGCAACGAGTATGCTTTATTTTGAAAAGAGTTGGTGGTACAGTGGTAGAGCTCATGATTGCTATGCGCAAGGACCAGGGTTCGATTCCCACCCAGGGCAACAGTGGCATATTTTGATGATTTTTGATTTCAGCAGAATATGCCTGGAAGTTAATCAAGTTCCTGATTTTTTAGAGACGTCTGTCTTTCCTGACAGACAGCTTCAGGTTTTTAATCATTTGCCTGTATTCCCTATAGATGGTTGGATTTCTGACTCCTTGTTAGCCTGGACTATACCATTGTTTGCCATTAGGCTGAAATCCTGACTCCGTTGTACCCTGGACTCTACCATTGTTTGACATAAAGCTGGAATCCTGACTTTTTGTTCCCTGGACTCTACCATTGTTTGACATAAGGCTGAAATCCTGACTCCTTTGTTCCCTGGACTCTACCATTGTTTGACAAAAGTCTGGAATCCTGACTCCTTGTTAGCCTGGACTCTACCATTGTTTTCCATAAGGCTGGAATCCTGACTTCTTTTTACCCTGGACTCTACCATTGTTTGACAAAAGTCTGGAATCCTGACTTTTTTGTTCCCTGGACTCTACCATTGTTTGACAAAAGTCTGGAATCCTGACTCCTTGTTAGCCTGGACTCTACCATTGTTTTCCATAAGGCTGGAATCCTGACTTCTTTTTAGCCTGGACTCTACCATTGTTTGCCCTGAGGTTAAATGTCTGTGTCTTTTGTGATCAGCGTTTGTCTTTCTGGCATTGTTTTGCTCTTCAGCATGTGTCTTGATCTTCGTTTGCCATGTGCTGTTTAATTTCTTGGTTTGAAAAGTTTAGAAGGACTAGATGATGGCAACAAGAATGCCTTCTTTTCAAAAGTATTGGTGGTACAGTGGTAGAGTTCTTGACTGTCATGCGGGAGGACCAGGGTTTGATTCCCACCCAAGGCAACAGCAACTTCTTTTGATGAATGTTGTTTTCAGCAGAATATGCCTGGAAGTTAATCAAGTTCCTGATTTTTTGAGACGTCTGTCTTTCCTGACAGACAGCTTCAGGTTTTTAATCTTTTGCCTGTATTTCCTATAGATGGTTGGAATTCTGATTCCTTGTTAGCCTGGACTATACCATTTTTTTGCCATTAGGCTGAAATCCTGACTCCTTTATACCCTGGACTATACCATTGTTTGACATTAGGCTGAAATCCTGACTCCTTTGTACCCTGGACTCTACCATTGTTTGTCAATAGGCTGAAATCCTGACTCCTTTGTACCCTGGACTCTACCATTGTTTGCCATTAGGCTGAAATCCTGACTCCTTTGTACCTTGGACTCTTCCGTTGTTTGTCAAGAGGCTGAAATCCTGACTCCTTTGTACCCTGGACTCTACCATTGTTTGCCCTGATGTTAAATGTCTGTCTCTTTTGTGATCAGTGTTTGTCTTACTGGCATTGTTTTGCTCTTCAGCATGTGTCTTAATCTTCGTTTGCCATGTGCTGTTTATTTCCTGATTTGAAATGTTCAGAAGGGCTAGATGATGGCAACGAGTATGCTTTGTTTTCAAAAGAGTTGGTGGTACAGTGGTAGAGCTCTTGACTACCGTTTGCAAGGACCATGGTTCGAGTCCCACCCAGGGCAACAGTGGCATATTTTGATGATTTTTGATTTCAGCAGAATATGCCTGGAAGTTAATCAAGTTCCTGATTTTTAGAGACGTCTGTCTTTCCTGACAGACAGCTTCAGGTTTTTAATCTTTTGCCTGTATTCCCTATAGATGGTTGGATTTCTGACTCCTTGTTAGCCTGGACTATACCATTGTTTGCCATTAGGCTGAAATCCTGACTCCGTTGTACCCTGGACTCTACCATTGTTTGACATAAACCTGGAATCCTGACTCCTTTGTTCCCTGGACTCTACCATTGTTTGCCATTTTTCTGAAATCCTTACTCCTTTGTATCCTGAACTCTACCATTGTTTGACAAAAGTCTGGAATCCTGACTCCTTGTTAGCCTGGACTCTACCATTGTTTTCCATAAGGCTGGAATCCTGACATCTTTTTAGCCTGGACTCTACCATTGTTTGTCAAGAGGCTGAAACCCTGACTTCGTTTTAGCCTGGACTCTACTATTGTTTGCCAAGAGGATAAAATCCTGACTCCTTTGTTCCCTGGACTCTACCATAGTTTGACATAAGGCTGGAATCCTGACTCATTTTTAGCCTGGACACTACCATTGTTTGCCATTAGGCTGAAATCCTTACTCCTTTGTATCCTGGACTCTACCATTGTTTGACAAAAGTCTGGAATCCTGACTCCTTGTTAGCCTGGACTCTACCATAGTTTGACATAAGGCTGGAATCCTGACTCATTGTTCGCCTGGACTCTACCATTGTTTGCCATTAGGCTGAAATCCTGACTCCTTGTTAGCCTGGACTCTACCATTGTTTGCCATTAGGCTGAAATCCTGACTCCTTTGTACCCTGGACTCTACCATTGTTTGCCCTGATGTTAAATGTCTGTGTCTTTTGTGATCAGTGTTTGTCTTACTGGCATTGTTTTGCTCTTCAGCATGTGTCTTGATCTTCGTTTGTCATGTGCTGTTTATTTCCTGGTTTGAAATGTTCAGATGGGCTAGATGATGGCAACGAGTATGCTTTGTTTTCAAAAGAGTTGGTGGTACAGTGGTAGAGCTCTTGACTACCGTTCGCAAGGACCAGGGTTCAATTCCCACCCGGGGCAACAGTGGCATATTTTGATGATTTTTGATTTCAGCAGAATATGCCTGGAAGTTAATCAAGTTCCTGATTATTTGAGACGTCTGTCTTTCCTGACAGACAGCTTCAGGTTTTTAATCTTTTGCCTGTATTCCCTATAGATGGTTGGATTTCTGACTCCTTGTTAGCCTGGACTATACCACTGTTTGCCATTAGGCTGAAATCCTGACTCCGTTGTACCCTGGACTCTACCATTGTTTGACATAAAGCTGGAATCCTGACTCCTTTGTTCCCTGGACTCTACCATTGTTTGCCAAGAGGCTGAAACCATGACTTCGTTTTAGCCTGGACTCTACTATTGTTTGCCAAGAGGATAAAATCCTGACTCCTTTGTACCCTGGACTCTACCATAGTTTGACATAAGGCTGGAATCCTGACTCATTGTTAGCCTGGACTCTACCATTGTTTGCCATTAGGCTGAAATCCTTACTCCTTTGTATCCTGGACTCTACCATTGTTTGACAAAAGTCTGGAATCCTGACTCCTTGTTATACACAGAAATACACGCTGGAATCCTTGATGAATGTTGATTACCCATGGACTCTACCATTGTTTGCCATTGAGCTAAAATCCTTACTCCTTTGTACCCTGGACTATACCATTGATTGACAAAAGGCTGTAATCCTGACTTATTGTTAGCCTGGACTCTACCATTGTTTGTCACGAGGCTGAAATACTGACTCCTTCTTAGCCTGGACTATACCATTGTTTGTCAAGAGGCTGAAACCCTGACTTCGTTTTTGCCTGGACTCTACCAATGTTTGCCATTAGGCTGAAATCCTGACTCCTTTGTACCCTGGACTATACCATTGATTGACAAAAGGCTGGAATCCTGACTCATTGTTAGCCTGGACTCTACCATAGTTTGACAAAAGTCTGGAATCCTGACTCCTTGTTATACACAGAAATACACGCTGGAATCCTTGATGAATGTTGATTACCCATGGACTCTACCATTGTTTGCCATTAGGCTGAAATCCTTACTCCTTTGTACCCTGGACTATACCATTGATTGACAAAAGGCTGGAATCCTGACTGATTGTTAGCCTGGACTCTAACATTGTTTGCCATGAGGCTGGAATTCTGACTCATTCATAGCCTGGACTCTACCATTGTTTGCCATTAGGCTGAAATCCTGACTCCTTTTTACCCTGGACTCTTCCATTGTTTGTCAAGAGGCTGAAATCCTGACTCCTTTGTACCCTGGACTCTACCATTGTGTTCCATAAGGCTGGAATCCTGACTCCATTTTACCCTGGACTCTACCTTTGTTTGCCCTGAGGTTAAATGTCTGTGTCATTTGTGATCAGTGTTTGTCGTACAGGTATTGTTTCTGCATCATCTTCTGCATCAACTTACCAAAGCTAGTGGTAGTTAAACTAACTGATTAATGAATCAATAGTTTATAAATATTCTGCATCATCTTTCCAAAGCTAATGGTGGTTAAACTAACTGTTTATTGAATCAACAGTTTATAAAGATTATGCATCATCTATCCAAAAGTAGTGATAATTAATGTAAATGTTTAATGAATCAATATTTTATTAAGATTCTGCATCATCTTACCAAAACTAGCATTAGTTAATGTGACTGTTTAATGAATCAATAGTTTATAAAGACTCTGCGTCATCTATCCAAAGGTATTGGTGATAAAACTACCTGTTTAGTGAATCAACAGTTTAAAAAGATTCTGCATTATATTACCAAAACTAGTGGTAGTTATCATAACTGTTTAATAATTCAATATTTTATTAAGATTCTGCATCATCTTACCAAAAATAGTGGTAGTTATCATAACTGTTTAATGATTCAATAATTTATAAAGATTCTCCATCATCTAATCAAAAGTAAGGGTGATTAAACTAACTGTTTAATGAATCAAAAGTTCATTAAGATTATGCATAAACTTACCAAAGCTAGTGTTGGTTAAAGTAACTGTTTAATGAATCAATAGTTTTTAAAGATTCTGCATCAACTTACCAAAGCTAGTGGTATTTAAACTAACTGTTTAATGAATCAATATTTTATAAAGATTATGTATCATCTTACCAAAACTAGTGGTAGTTAACATAACTGTTTATTGAATCAATAGTTTTTTTTAAAGATTCTGCATTAACTTACCAAAGCTAGTGGTAGTTAAACTAACTGCTTAATGAACAAATGATTTATAAAAATTCTGCATCAACTTATCAAAGCTAGTGGTATTTTAACTCACCGTTTATTAAATCAAAAGTTTATAAAGACTCTGCATCATCTTACCAAAACTAGTGGTAATTAATGTAAATGTTTAATGAGTCAATAGTTTATAAAGATTCTGCATCATTTTACCAAAGTTAGTTTTGGTTAAACTAACTGTTTAATGAATCAATATTTATCAAGATTCTGCATCATCTAACCAAAGGTAGTGGTGATTAATCTAACTATTTAATAAATCAACAGTTTATTAAGATTCTGCATCATTTTACCAACATTACTGGTGGTTAAAGTAACTTTATAATGAATAAGTAGTTTATAAAGATTATGCATCATCATAGCAAAGCTACTGGTAGTTCAACTAATATTTTAATGAATCAATAGTTTATAAAGATTCTGCATCATCTTACCAAAGCTAGTGGTGGTTAAACAAACTGGTTAATGAATCAAAAGTTCATTAAGATTATGCATAAACATACCAAAGCTAGTGGTAGTTAAACTAACTGTTTAATGAATCAATATTTTATAAAGATTATGCATCATCCTAGCAAAGCTACTGGTAGTTCAACTAATATTTTAATGAATCAATAGTTTATAAAGATTATGTATCATCTTACCAAAAGTAGTGTTAGTTAACATAACTGTTTATTGAATCAATAGTTTTTTAAAGATTCTGCATCAACTTACCAAAGCAAGTGGTAGTTAAACTAACTGTTTAATGAACAAATGATTTATAAAAATTCTGCATCAACTTATCAAACCTAGTGGTATTTTAACTCACTGCTTATTAAATCAAAAGTTTATAAAGATTCTGCATCATCTCACCAATGCTAGTGGTAGTTAATCTAACTGTTTAATGAATCAATAGTTTGTAAACACTCTGCATCATTTTACCAAAGTTAGTGGTAGTTAAACTAACTGTTTAATGAATCAATAGTTTATAAAGATTCTCCATCATCTTACCTAAGCTAATAGTATTTAAATTAACTGTTTATTGAATAAACAGTTTATAAAGATTCTGCGTCATTTTACCAAAGTTAGTGGTAGTTAACATAACTGTTCAATGAATCAATAGTTTATATAGATTCTGCATCACCTTACCAAAATATAATGGAGCTAAACTGACTGTTTAATGAATAAATAGTTTATAAAGATCCTGCATCATTTTACCAAGGTTAGTTGTGGTTAAACTAACTGTTTAATGAATCAATTGTTTATAAAGATTCTGCATCATATAACCAAAGCTAGTGGTAGTTAAACTAACTGTTTAATGAATCAATAATTTATAAAGATTCTGCATTATCTATCCAAAGCTAGTGGTAGTTAAACTAACTGTTTAATGAATCAATAGTTTATAAAGATTATGTATCATCTTACCAAAACTAGTGGTAGTTAAATTAACTGTTTAATGAATCAATAGTTTATAAAGATTCTCCATCATCTTACCTAAGCTAATAGTATTTAAATTAACTGTTTATTGAATAAACAGTTTATAAAGATTCTGCGTCATTTTACCAAAGTTAGTGGTAGTTAAACTAACTATTTAATGAATCAATAGTTTATAAAGATTCTGCGCCATCTAACCAAAGGTAGTGGTGATTAAACTGCCTGTTTAATGAATCAATATTTTATAAAGATTATGCATCATCTTACCAATACTAGTGGTAGTTAACATAACTGTTCAATGAATCAATAGTTTATATAGATTCTGCATCACCTTACCAAAATATAATGGAGCTAAACTGAATGTTTAATGAATAAATAGTTTATAAAGATCCTGCATCATTTTACCAAGGTTAGTTGTGGTTAAACTAACTGTTTAATGAATCAATTGTTTATAAAGATTCTCCATCATCTAACCAAAGGTAAGGGTGATTAAACTAACTGTTTAATGAATCAAAAGTTCATTTAGATTATTCATAAACTTACCAAAGCTAGTGGTAGTTAAATTAACTGTTTAATGAATCAATAGTTTTTAAAGATTCTGCATCAACTTACCTAAAGCTAGTGGTAGTTAAACTAACTGTTTAATGAATCAATATTTTATAAAGATTATGTATCATCTTACCAAAACTAGTGGTAGTTAACATAACTGTTTATTGAATCAATAGTTTATAAAGATCATGCATCATCTTATCAAAGCTAGTGGTGGTTAAACTAACTGGTTATTGTATTAATAGTTTATAAAGATTCTCCATCATCTAACCAAAGGTAAGGGTGATTAAACTTACTGTTTATTGAATCAACAGTTTATAAACATTCTGCATCATTTTACCAAAACTAGTAGTAGTTAAATTAACTGTTTAATGAATCAGTAGTTTATAAAGATTCTGCATCATTTTACCAAAGTTATTGGTATTTAAAATAACTGTTTAATGAATCAATTGTTTATAAACACTCTGCATTACCTTACCAAAACCTGTGGTATTTAGACTAACTGTTTTTTGAATCAACAGTTTAAAAAGTTTTTGCATCAACTAACCAAAGCTAGTGGTAGTTAAACTGACTCTTTAATTAATCAATAATTGATAAAGATTCTGCATCATGTAACTAAGACTTGTGGAGTTGTAAGGGGGCTGAGGCAGAAGCTGAAGCAGGATCCAGTTGCGGATGTTTATTGGGGTTATCCATAATCAAAGTCGAAAGTACAGGCAAAGGGTCGTAATAAACATAGACAGTCCAACCATGCAACACAACAAAAGGGAGAGACGTAAATCAGAGGTCGTAAATCCAGGCAGAGAATCAATATCTAAACAAACAGTCCGATCCAGGTGTCAAACAAAGGGGCTAGGCAAAAATCCGAAAACGAGAACCAAACAATAGGTAAAACACAGGAAAGCAGGCAGTAAAAGAGAATGCTTAGTAGTCAGGTGTAAATCTGGCAATACTTCGCAACGTGGCCATGTGGCAGCAAGGTTTATATAGATGCCAAACAGGAAGAAAGTACAGAGTTCAAAGTTCAGAGTTCAGCAGAGGGAGCATGAGCAGTCAGTATTCCGGTGAGGGCTCCCTCTGCTGGCGTGATGTTACAGGAGTTAAATTAGCTGTTTAATGAATCAATAGTTTATAAAGATTCTGCATCACCTTACCAAAACTAGTGGTGGTTATACTAACTCTTTAATTAATCAATAGTTTATAAACACTCTGCATCATCTTACCAAAACTACTAGTGGTTAAAATAAATGTTTAAAGAATCAATAGTTTATAAACACTCTGCATCATCTTACCAAAACTACTGGTGGTTAAAATAAATGTTAAATGAATCAATAGTTTATAAACACTCTGCATCATCTTACCAAAACTACTAGTGTTTAAAATAAATGTTTAAAGAAGCAATAGTTTATAAACACTCTGCATCATCTTATCAAAACTACTAGTGGTTAAAATAAATGTTTAATGAATCAATAGTTTATAAACACTCTGCATCATCTTACCAAAACTACTAGTGGTTAAATTAACTGTTTAATGAATCAATAGTTTATAAACACTCTGCATCATCTTACCAAAACTACTGGTGGTTAAAATAAATGTTTAATGAATCAATAGTTTATAAAAACTCTGCATCATCTTACCAAAACTACTAGTGGTTAAAATAAATGTTTAAAGAATCAATATTTTTTAAAGATTCTGCAACATCTTACCAACAGTAGTGGTAGTTAACGTAAATGTTTAATGAATCAGTAGTTTATAAACACTTTGCATCATCTTACCAAAGCTAGTGGTAGTTAACATAACTGTTTAATGAATTTATAGTTTATAAAAATTCTGCAACATCTTACCAAAACTAGTGGTAGTTAACATAACTGTTTAATGAACCAGTAGTTTATAAAGATTTTGCATCATCTTACCAAAGCTAGTTGACTTAAATTAACTGTTTAATAATTCAATAGTTTATAAACACTCTGCATCATCTTACCAAAGCTAGTAATGGTTAAAGTCACTGTTTAATGAATCAATAGATTATAATGATTCTGCATCATCTTACCAAAACTACTAGTGGTTAAATTAACTGTTTAATGAATCAATAGTTTATAAACACTCTGCATCATCTTACCAAAACTACTGGTGGTTAAAATAAATGTTTAATGAATCAATAGTTTATAAAAACTCTGCATCATCTTATCAAAACTACTAGTGGTTAAAATAAATGTTTAAAGAATCAATATTTTTTAAAGATTCTGCAACATCTTACCAACAGTAGTGGTAGTTAACGTAAATGTTTAATGAATCAGTAGTTTATAAACACTTTGCATCATCTTACCAAAGCTAGTGGTAGTTAACATAACTGTTTAATGAATTTATAGTTTATAAAAATTCTGCAACATCTTACCAAAACTAGTGGTAGTTAACATAACTGTTTAATGAACCAGTAGTTTATAAAGATTTTGCATCATCTTACCAAAGCTAGTAATGGTTAAAGTCACTGTTTAATGAATCAATAGATTGTAATGATTCTGCATCATTTTACCAAAGCTAATGGTATTTAAATTAACTGTTTAATGAATCAATAGTTTATAAACACTCTGCATTACTTTTACCAAAACTAGTGGTATTTAAACTAAATGTTTACTAAATGAACAGTTTATGAAGATCCTGCATCAACTAACCAAATCTATTGGTAGTTAAACTAATTTTTTAGTGAATCAATAGTTTATAAAGATTCTGCGTCATCTTACCAAAGCTAGTGGTGATTAAACTAACTGTTTAATGAATCAATTGTTTATGAACACTCTGAATCACCTTCCCAAAACTCGTATTTAAACAAATTTTTATTGAATCGTTATTTTTTTATTGAATAGTTGATAAAGATTCTGCATCATTTTACCAAAACTAGCAGTAGTTAAAGTAACTGTTTAATGAAGCAATAGTTTACAAAGATTCTGCATCATCTTACCAAAGCTAGTGGTGGTTAAACTAACTGGATAATGTATCAATAGTTTATAAATATTCTTCATCATCTAACCTAAGCTAAATGGTATTTAAACTTACTTTTAAATGAATCAATAGTTTATAAACACTCTGCATCATCTTACAAAGTTAATCGAGTTAAACAACGTTTTAATGAACCAATGGTTTATAAAGATCCTTATCATATTACCAAAGCTAGTTGTAGTTAAACTAACTGTTTAATGACTCAATAGTTTATAAAGATTATGCATCAACTTACTAAAGCTAGTGGTAGTTAAACTAACTGTTTAATGAATCAACATTTATAAAGATTCTGCATCAACTAACCAAAGCTAGTGGTATGTATACTAACTGTTTAATAAACCAATAGTTTACAAAGATTCTGCATCAACTAACCAAAGCTAGTGGTTGTTAAACTAACTATTCAATGAATTAATAGATTATAACGATTCTGCATCATTTACCCAAAATTTAATGGAGCTAAACTGACTGTTTAATGAATAAATAGTTTATAAAGATTCTGCATCATTTTTCCAAAGCTAATGGTATTTAAACTAACTGTTTAATAAATCAATAATTTATAAAGATTCTGCATAATATAACTAAAGCTGGTGAAGTTAAACTAACTGTTTAATGAATCAATAGTTTATAAAGATTCTGCATCAACTAACCAAAGCTAGTGGTATGTAAACGAACTGTTTAATGAATCAACAGTTTATAAAGATTCTGCATCATCTTACCAAAGCTAGTGGTAGTTAAACTAACTGTTTAATGAATGAATAGTTTATAAACACTCTGCATAATCTTACCAAAATTAATGGTAGTTAACATAACTTTTTAATGAATCAATAGTTTATAAAGATTCTGCATCACCTTACTAACGCTAGTGGTGGTTAAACTAACTGTTTAATGAATCAATTGTTTATAAAGATTCTGCATCACATAACTAATGCTAGTGGTGGGGAAACTAACTGTTTAATAAATCAATAATTTATAAAGTTTCTATGTTATCTTACCAAAGCTAGTGATGTTTCAATTAACTCTTTAATTAATCAATAGTTTATAAAGATTCTGCATCATCTTACCAAAATATAATGGAGCTAATCTGACCGCTTAATGAATAAATAGTTTATAAAGATTCTGCATCATTTTACCAAAGTTATTGGTGACAAATCTAACCGCTTAATGAATAAAAAAATTATCAAGATTCTGCATCATTTTACTAAAGCTAATGGTATTTAAAATAACTGTTTAATGAATCAATAGTTTATAAAGATTCTGCAGCATCTTACCAACAGTAGTGGTAGTTAACGTAACTGTTTAATGAATCAGTAGTTTATAAACACTCTGTATCATCTTACCAAAGCTAGTGGTAGTTAACATAACTGTTTCATGAATCAATATTTTATAAAAATTCTGCAACATCTTACCAAAACTAGTGGTAGTTAACGTAACTGTTTAATGAATCAGTAGTTTATAAAGATTCTGCATCATCTTACCAAAGCTAGTGGTAGTTAATATAACTGTTTAATGAATCAATAGTTTATAAAGATTCTGCATCATCTTACCAAAATATAATGGAGCTAATCTGACCGCTTAATGAATAAATAGTTTATTAAGATTCTGCATCATTTTTCCAAAGTTATTGGTGACAAATCTAACCGTTTAATGAATAAAAATTATCAAGATTCTGCATCATTTTACTAAAGCTAATGGTATTTAAAATAACTGTTTAATGAATCAATAGTTTATAAAGATTCTGCAGCATCTTACCAACAGTAGTGGTAGTTAACGTAACTGTTTAATGAATCAGTAGTTTATAAACACTCTGTATCATCTTACCAAAGCTAGTGGTAGTTAACATAATTGTTTCATGAATCAATAGTTTATAAAAATTCTGCAACATCTTACCAAAACTAGTGGTAGTTAATGTAACTGTTTAATAAATCAATAATTTATTAGGAATATGCATCATCTTAACAATACTAGAGGTAGTTAACATAACTGTTTAATGAATAAATAGTATATAAAGATTCTAATCATATTACCAAAGCTAGTTGTAGTTAAACTAACTGTTTAATGACTCAGTAGTTTATAAAGATTATGCATCAACTTACTAAAGCTAGTGGTAGTTAATGTAACTGTTTAATTAATCAATAGTTTATATAGATTCTGCATCATCTTACCAAAACTAGTAGTAGTTAATGTAACTGTTTAATGAATCAATAGTATATAAAGATTCTTATCATATTACCAAAGCTAGTTGTAGTTAACATAACTGTTTAATTAATCAACAGTTTATAAAGATTCTGCATCAACTACCCAAAGTTAGTGGTAGTTAATGTAACTGTTTAATGAATCAATAGTTTATAAAGATTCTGCATCATCTAACCAAAGCTAAAGGTAGTTAAACTAACTGTTTAATGAATCAATAGATTATAAAGATTCTCCATCATCATACCTAAGCTAATAGTATTTAAATTAACTGTTTATTGAATCAACAGTTTATAAAGATTCTGCGTCATTTTACCAAAGTTAGTGGTAGTTAACATAACTGATCAATGAATCAATAGTTTAAAATGATTCTGCATCATATAACCAAAGCAAGTGGTAGTTAAAACTAACAGTTTAAAAATCAATATTTTATTAAGATTATGCATCATCTTACCAATACTAGTGGTAGTTAACATAACTGTTTAATGAATCAATAGTTTATAAAGATTCTGCATCATATAACCAAAGCTAGTGGTAGTTAAACTAAATGTTTAACGAATCAATAATTTATAAAGATTCTGCATTATCTATCCAAAGCTAGTGGTAGTTAAACTAACCGCTTAATGAATCAATAGTTTGTAAACACTCTGCATCATTTTACCAAAGTTAGTGGTGGTTAAACTAACTGTTTAATGAAGCAATATTTTTAAAGATTATGCATCATCTTACCAATACTAGTGGTAGTTAACATAAATGTTTAATGAATCAATAGTTTATAAAGATTCTGCATCAACTTACCAAAGCTAGTGGTAGTTAAACTAACTGTTTAATGAACAAATGATTTATAAAAAATTCTGCATCATCTTATCAAAGCTAGTGGTAGTTAAACAAACTGTTTAATGAATCAAAAGTTTATAAAGATTGTGCATTATCTAACCAAAGCTAGTGGTAGTTAAACTAACTGTTTAATAAATCAATAGTTTATAAAGATCATGCATCATCTTACCAAAACTAGTGGTAGTTAAACTAACTGTTTAATGTATCAATATTTATAAAGATTATGCATCATCATAGCAAAGCTAGTGGTGGTTAAACTAACTGGTAAATGTATCAAGAGTTTATAAAGATTCTCCATCATCTAACCAAAAGTAAGGGTGATTAAACTAACTGTTTAATGAATCAAAAGTTCATTAAGATTATGCATAAACTTACCAAAGCTAGTGGTGGTTAAAGTAACTGTTTAATGAATCAATAGTTTTTAAAGATTCTGCATCAACTTACCCAAGCTAGTGGAAGTTAAACTAACTGTTTAATGATTCAATATTTTATTAAGATTATGCATCATCTTACCAATACTAGTGGTAGTTAACATAACTGTTTAATGAATCAATAGTTTATAAAGAATCTGCATCATCTTACCAAAGCTAATGGTATTTAAACTAACTGTTTAATGAATCAACAGTTTATAAAGATTCCGCGCATTTTTCCAAAGTTAGTGGTAGTTAACATAACTGATCAATGAATCAATAGTTTAAAATGATTCTGCATCATATAACCAAAGCTAGTGGTGGTTAAACTAACTATTTAATGAATCAATAGTTTATAAAGATTCTGCACCATCTAACCAAAGGTAGTGGTGATTAAAACTACCTGTTTAATGAATCAATATTTTATAAAGATTATGCATCATCTTACCAATACTAGTGGTAGTTAACATAACTGTTTAATGAATCAATAGTTTATATAGATTCTGCATCACCTTACCAAAATATAATGGAGCTAAACTGACTGTTTAATGAATAAATAGTTTATAAAGATCCTGCATCATTTTACCAAGGTTAGTTGTGGTTAAACTAACTGTTTAATGAATCATTTGTTTATAAAGATTCTCCATCATCTAACCAAAGATAAGGGTGATTAAACTAACTGTTTAATGAATAAAAAGTTCATTTAGATTATGCATAAACTTAGCAAAGCTAGTGGTAGTTAAATTAACTGTTTAATGAATCAATAGTTTATAAAGATTCTGCATCAACTTACCTAAAGCTAGAGGTAGTTAAACTAACTGTTTAATGAATCAATATTTTATAAAGATTATGTATCATCTTACCAAAACTAGTGTAGTTAACATAACTGTTTATTGAATCAATAGTTTATAAAGATCATGCATCAACTTACCTAAAGCTAGTGGTAGTTAAAACAAACTGTTTAATGAATCAATAGATTATAAAGATTCTGCATCAACTAACCAAAGCTAGTGGTATTTATAATAACTGTTAATGAATTAATAGTTTATAAAGATTCTGCATTATCTAAACAAAGGTAGTGGTAGTTAAACAAACTGTTTAATGAATCAATAGTTTATAAAAATTCTGCAACATCTTACCAAAACTAGTGGTAGTTAACGAATTGTTTAATGAATCAATAGTTTATAAAGATTCTGCATCACCTTACTAAAACTAGTGGTAGTTAATGTAACTGTTTAATAAATCAATTGTTTATAAACACTCTGCATTACCTTACCAAAACCTGTGATTTAGACTAACTGTTTTTTGAATCAACAGTTTAAAAAGTTTTGCATCAACTAACCAAAGCTAGTGGTGGTTAAACTGACTCTTTAATTAATCAATAGTTTATAAAGATTCTGCATCATGTAACTAAGACTTGTGGAGTTAAATTAGCTGTTTAATGAATCAATAGTTTATAAAGATTCTGCATCACCTTACCAAAACTAGTGGTGGTTATACTAACTCTTTAATTAATCAATAGTTTATAAAGATTCTGCAACATCTTGACAACACTAGTAGTTAAAATAATTGTTTAATGAATCAATACTTTATAAAGATTCTGCGTAATGTAACTAAAGCTAGTGGAGTTAAATTAACTGTTTAATGAATCAATAGTTTATAAACACTCTGCATCATCTTACCAAAGCTGGTGGACTTAAATTAACTGTTTAATAAATCAATAGTTTATAAACACTCTGCATCATCTTACCAAAGCTAGTGGTAGTTAACATAACTGTTTAATGAATCAATAGATTATAACTATTCTGCATCATTTTACCAAAGCTAATGGTATTTAAATTAACTGTTTAATGAATCAATAGTTTATAAACACTCTGCATTACTTTACCAAAACTAGTGGTATTTAAACTAACTGCTTATACTAAATCAACAGTTTATGAAGATCCTGCATCAACCAACTAAAGCTAGTGGTATGTATACTAACTGTTTAATGAATCAATAGTTTATAAACACTCTTTATCATCTAACCAAAGCTAGTGGTTGTTAAACTAACTATTCAATGAATTAATACATTATAACGATTCTGCATCATCTTACCAAAGCTAACTGGTTTTTAAACTAACTGTTTAATAAATCAATAATTTATAAAGATTCTGCATCACCTACCAAACAGTGGTGGTTAAACTAACCGCTTAATTAATCAATAGTTTATAACGATTCACCATCATGTTACCTAAGCTAATGGTATTTAAACTTACTGTTTAATGAATCAATAGTTTATATACACTCGCATCATCTTACCAAAGCTAGTGGTAGTTAACATAACTGGTTAATGAATCAATAGTTTATAAAGATTCTGCATCATCTACCAAAACTAGTGGTAGTTAATGTAAATAATTAATAAATCAATAATTTTTAAGAATATGCATCATCTTAATAATACTAGAGGTAGTTAAACATAAATGGTTAATGAATCAATAGTATATTAAGATTATCAATATCTTAATAATAATCGTGGTAGCAATATAATCTGTTTAAGAATCAACAGTTTATAAAGATTCTGCATCATCTACAAAAGCTAGTGGTGGTTAAACTAACTGTTTAATGACTCAATAGTTTATAAAGATTATGCATCACCTTAAAGCTAATAGTAGCTAAACTAACTGTTTAATGAATTAATAGTTTATAAACACTTTGCATCATATTACCAAAGCTAGTTGTAGTTAACATAACTGTTTAATTAATCAATAGTTTATAAAGATTCTGCATCACCTTACCAAAGCTAGTAGTAGTTAATGCAACTGCTTAATTAATCAACAGTTTAAAAAGATTCAGCATAATTTAACTAAAGCTAGTGGTGGTTAAACTAACTATTTAATGAATCAATAGATTATAACGATTCTGTATCATTTTACCAAAATTTAATGGAGTTAAACTAACTGGTTAATGAATAAATTGTTTATAAAGATTGTTCGTCATCTTACCGAAACTAGTGGTATTTAAACTAATTGTTTAATGAATCAATTGATTATAAACACTCTGCATTACCTTACCAAACTAGTGGTATTTATACTAACTGTTTAATGAATCAACAGTTTATAAAGATTCTGCATCATCTTACTGAAACTAGTGTTATTTAAACTAACTATTTAATGAATCAACAGTTTATAAACATTCTGCATCAACTACCCAAAGTTAGTGGTAGTTAATGTAACTGTTTAATGAATCAATAGTAAAAGATGATAATAAGTTAAAAATATATAAAAAAATTATAAAATTGTAATTTAAAATTGGAGTTAAACTAAGGAAGAATCAATATTTATAAAGATTCTGCATCATCTTACCAAAACTAGTGGTATTTATACTAACTGTTTAATGAATCAACAGTTTATAAAGATTCTGCATCAACTGACCCAAAGTTAGGAGGTAGTTCATGTAACTGTTTAATGAATCAATAGTTTATAAAGATTCTGCATCATCTAACCGAAAATATAAATAATATAAAAAATGTTAAAAGATTCTGCAAGAAAAAGTTAGTGTAGTTAAATTAACTGTTTAATGAATCAGTTGTTTATAAATACTCTGCATTACTTTACCAATACTAGTGGCATTTAAGCTAACTAGTGGTAATTAATGTAACTCTAAGCTTAATGAATCAATATTTTATTAAGATTATGTATCATCTTACCAATACTAGTGGTAGTGTGGGATTACAAATTTTATAAAATGATAAATACATTTTAAGGTAAGATGCTGACATTCTAAGTAGGTCAATTCAGATAGCCCAGGCATCTGAGACATTCAACTTTGTCTTTACGCACTTCCGAGCATTGGGCAGGGTCCCAAGTTAAAGGTGATTGTTAAGATCAAGGCACAGCTGTGCCTTGTCCCCGTGATAATGTGAAGGGCCATACTGTCAAATTGATTGGATTAACATCTATGCATTTGAATTGCACTGTTATGCTGATTAGATCAGGATTGAGGAGACGCCTGCAACCGGCTGATTCCTGTACTACATTTGCATGCTTAGTTTAGATTGTCTCCACCTCTATGTATCACATCCCCTGAAGGGTATAAACTCCACTGTGCTGAGATATAGTCAGACTTGGATGACTGCGAAACAATGCACAGCGAGTCCTCAATAAAGAGTAACTTCTGCTTGAACGATATCCCAACGCCTCCTGGTCTCTGCTTCAAGAAGGAAAAAGTTTCCAACACAGGTTCAAAATTCATCACAGTCTGCCCGGATGATGCTACCTCAGCACTCGCAGGACTGCTTTCAGACTACAGACTGGAGCATGTTTAAAGAGGCAGCCACCTACAACAACAGCACCGACCTGCATGAGTACACTGAAACAGTGAGTGCATATATCAAGAAGTGCATTGATGATGTGACAGTCACAAAGACCATCACCACACGCTAATCAGAAGCCGGGATGACAACAAAGGTTCGTGGGCTGCTAAAGACCAGAGATGAGGCATTCAGATCAGGAGATAAAGCAGCCCTAAACCAGCAAGAGCCAGCCTGTCCTGTGGCATCAAGAATGCAAAACGGTCATATGCACAAAAAAATCAATAACCACTTCACAGACAGCAGAGACTCACGGAGCCTGTGGCGGCAAGCATTCAGACCATCACTGACTACAGCCACAGGCCTGTGATGACGACACATCCCCCCAGACGCACTTAACCAGTTTTATTCACGGTTTGAAATGCAGAATGACACACTTGCACAAAAACTGCCCACACCTTCGACCCACCAGGCGCCTGTCTGTCTCCAGCCGTAGTGAGGAAGACCCTGTCTAGGATTAACCCACGCAAGGCTACGGGTCCTGACAACATACCTGGCCGTACTGAGAGACTGTGCTGCACAGCTGACAGATGTCCTAACAGATATCTTCAACATCTCGCTGAGCCAGGCAGTCGTCCCAACGGGTTCCCAAGTCCACAACCATCATACCGGTACTTAAGAAATCACCTGTGTCTCTGTCTGAATGACTATCGTCCCACAGCACTGACTCCAATCATGATGAAGTGCTTTGAGAGATTAGTCATGAATCACATAAAACCAGCCTCCCCAACACGCTCAATTCGCCTCCAGTTTGCATACCATCCAAACCGCCTACGGATGATGCAATTTCTCCACCCTCCACCTGGCTTTTACCCACTTAGACCAGAAGAACACTTATGTAAGAATGCTGTTCATTGACTTTAGCCAGCACTCAACACAATAATCCCACAACAGCTCATTAATAAATTACACCTGCTGAGCCTAACAACTCTCTCTGTAACTGGGATTCTGACTTTTTAACCGAAAGACCCCAGTCAGTCCGTGTCGCCACAACACCTCGAGCACTACCACACTGAGCACAGGTCAGCCCGCTGCTCTTCACACTGCTGACCCACGACTGCACTGCCAAGTTCAGCTCCAACCACATCAGTTCGCTTGATGACACAACGGTAGGTCTCATCAGCAACAACGATGAAAACGCACTACAGAGAGGAAGTGGCACAGCTAGCGCAGCCGGTGTGTGGCGGAATAACCTGTCCTCAATGTGGAGAAGACAAAGGAGGTTGTGATGGACCTCAGAGAAACTCCACTGACCACCCCCACTGACCATCGACAGCTCGACTGGGAGAGAGTCAGCAGCACTAAATTCTTGGGGTGACATCACAGAGGATCTCACCTGGACCACCAACACCACGTCACCTCCCAAAAGGCACGACAAGCTACACTTTCTCGCCGGCTGAAAAGAGTAAGTCTCCACCAATCCTCACCATGTTCTACAGGGGGAACCATTGAGAGTGTGCTGACCAGCTGCATCACTGTCTGGTATGGGAACTGCAGCGCCAAGAGACCCGCAAGACCCTCCAGCAGACAGTGAACACAGCTGCAAAGATCATTGGTGCCCCTCTCCCTCCATCTCCTGACTTTTTCCTTTCACGATGCTCCAACAAAGCCACCAGCATCGTGAAAGGACCCCACCCATCCTCACACAAATTCTTCCAGCTCCTGCCGTCAGGAAAACGGGTACCGAGCATCAGAGCCCGCACTGCCAGACTGTCAACAGCTTTTTCCCCAGGCTGTGAGAGCCTTGAACTCAAGCACGGCCCCCTCTGAAAACCTCATAACTTCTTAAATATATATATATATATATATATATATATATATATATATTTCTCCTTTCCTTTGTGTAATTGAGGTGCTACACACAGTGAGTAGGCCGCACATCCACCTGTAGTAACACACTCCCCTCTATGTGCACTAGACACTTTTCACAACCCAGCGTACACATAATCCCACACAAAAGACTCAGAACATATATAAGGTTATCCGCCTATGCACTACAGATCATCTTGTACTGTTCTCCAGCCAGGAACAGTGCTTTGACTTTCTTCTTTTTCCCTCAGGCAATATTTATGTGAAACATTTGTATAGTTTGTATTTAATAGTTTATGTATGGGCAACTTTATATATAGTATATTTATAATCTATAATTATGTCAGTATTTGTGTTTAGATTTGCTACTACCACATCATTGTTGTATGTCTGTATTTATGTAGCACCGTGGTCCTGTGAGGCATGACATTGCGTCCACTGTAGCAACTTTCACATGTTAGCGGGAATGACAATAAAGCTCAACTTGACTTGGATTCTGAGTCCTACTGTTCGGTTAGGAGACACTCTCATACCACACAGCACCACAACGCCTCACCCATGGTATTCTTCCTGGATGCATTTTGCTTAGCCTGGTTTTGATTACTCTGTTTGCTCGTTCAACCTGTGCTGATGCTTGGCACTGTAGGGGCAGTGTAGGTTCCACTTAATCTTCAATATTTCAGTCACTTCCTTGACTACCTGTCCTGTGAAGTGTACCTGATCTGAATCAATACTATCTGGTAATCCCCATCTGGGAATGAAATCAGTAATAACATTTAGCAGCATGTGCAGCTGTAGCACGCCCTGTTGGATAAGCTTCTATCCATCTCGAGAACTTGTCTATTACTACCAAAACATCAGTTTTTCCCTTAAAGGAGGCAACGATATGTAATCAACTTGCAGGTGACGAAATGGTCCTGGTGGAGCGCCAAATGTGTTGCTGCTGTAGTTGCTGCTGGCACTGTTAATATTTTTCTGACAAGAAAGCATCTCTTGACTGTTTTAATGGCTAGCTTTCTGAATTTTGGATTCCACCATTGATTTGAGAACCTGTGATTCATCGTTGCTGGACCACTGTGACCCAAATTGTGTATTTGTTGAGCCAAATATGGCAACAGTGATTCGGGAGCAACATACTTTCCCTTTAGCTTGTAGTATTAGTTGTGAGATGTGCTTTCACTTTGATCACCGCTAATTTCTTTGGAAGTTTCATGGAAAACCTCAAATACTTTTCACTAATCCAGCATGCTTAATGGGGGACCCTGCAGAAGTTAAAAACTGTCTACTTTGCCAAATGACACCGAAATCATGAACTACTCCAAAAGCATACCTGGAATCAGTGTAGATATTTGCGACTGATCCTGAAGCTAGGCGTGTATGCTCTAGTCAAGGCTACTTAGTTCTGCAGCTTGAGCTGAAAAATGATCTGAAGACGACCTGAGGCTACAACTTCAGTTGAAGAAGTTATGCACAACCTGCACGCCTGTTACCTTCAATGACTTGAGCTGAACCATCAACAAACAACTCAAATTCTGCATTTTCTATGGGTGTTTCTGCTATTTCACTCATAGGTTTATATGTAAGCATAACACAATCGTGAGTCATTTCACCTTCATCCTCTAACACAACTTCAGTCACTGCAGACATCATACATGAGGATGGGTTTGTAACTGGTGCACGCTGTAAAACAATGTTCGGGACTGTGAGAGTTGTTAGCCAGTTTCCCAACGAGAAGAGGTGACAGAAGTGACTTTTGCTTGATTCATTAGTGTGGACACTGCATGTGGGCATCTTACATTTACAGTCTGTCCTAACACCATTCCTGATGAAGCCTGGAGAGCTAGATGAACTGCCTGCACTGCTCTAAGACATGGGCCCATCCCTTGAGCGACTATGTCAAGTTTACCAGAATAGTAGTGAACGGGACGTAAACTGCCCCTATGATCTCGCATTAGACATGCAGTCATAAAGCCTAAGTGTTCATGTACATAAAGCACAAAGGGCCTGTCAGATTGTGCAATTCCTAATGCTGGTGCTTGACATAGTGCTCTTTCAAATCATTGAAAGCTTTGAGATGAATTTCTTCCATACAAACAGCATCGGAATCCTTAACCTGGCCTGAAAGGTCACAAGTCATAGAGAGGCTGAGCAATCGAGGCATAATCTTCAATCCAAGGTCTA